>JBBPBX010050692.1:0-24872 GCA_038048925.1 Garcialebias charrua
TACAATAATGGTGGACCAGTAAGTGTTTAAATACCTTACCCCACCATATTCTTTACATATTGGTGGCTCGTCCGAGTTCCTGGAACGTTTATTAAGTTGTTTGGTGTAGCTTATTTTTGTTAACGGTGTTTGTTGGCATTAGTTTACGTCCTGGTTTTGGGCTTGTAAGAATAGTTTTGGCTGGTGAGTGTCCGGGAGTTGCCAAGGTCAGGCATTGTCTGGATTATTTTCCCGTTAGAATTATTTTTTCATTCACATTTGAACGTATGCTTGGAGCGGGTGCGTGATAAATGTTTTGTCTGTGTTTGTGAGACGTTTCATTACGTGTCACGAGGCTGCATGCATCTTTCATTGTTGTGACCGCCGAGTCATGATCCTGTTTCATTCTATTACATCTGCGATTTTCTGTTGAAGCTGTGTCACACATTTGCTGCTCCATTTTTACCTAATCTGTTACAACGTGTTTGCCGAGGTTCGGGAAAACCCACTCCGCTAGTTTGGACCGGATGTATTCCGGTTCCGTTTGACGTAAAGTCCGTTGTTGTACACAGGTAGTGTGCTGCCTTCTTTGGAAGGCGGGGGAGTTAGCTTAGTTGTGTTTTAGCTCATTGACAGTATTTTCTGCGGTGTAAAAATTCGTTTATTTTGTGGAAGAGAGTCCAGTACTTTGGGCCGAGCTAAGCTAAACGGTACCGAGAGAAAAGATGGCTGCTTGAAACGCTGTGATTGGTCCATTGTGTGTCGCGTTCAAGAACGTTGGTTTCTGTAGACTCTGATTGTCAGATTCATTTTTGTACACATTTGGGACGGTTTATCTGTGTTGTTTGAGTTCTATGCACGTGATATCGTCGAAGACTGGCTTAACCGCGGTGTTTTGCGATATTTATGACTGTTTTAGAACGTTGAAAAGTCCGTTCCTCGCTAGAGTTCAAAAGACCGCAGGTCCGTGAACGCACCGCTCGAACGGCACGTCACTAGTGGGTGGCGTTAGGTTTGGAAGACACAATTTCCCATGAACACTTGGGTTTTAGAACTACAGTTCTGTCTTCGCTGTGATTGGTCGATTACGCTGTATGTGTTGACGCATGCGCAGTGGGTGAAGCCCGCTCCTCGTCAACTTTCACTTCAGCTGCTTGTCCCAGACGAGTTTCCGTGCTTGTTTGTCCATTACTGTCATTGAAAAGACTGTTTAAACGCGGTGTTTTTGAGATTTTAATGGGTGGATTGAGTCGGTTGCTCTGAAACTGCCGATCGCCATGTGACCAGGTCACGTGACACCGATTTTGCCGGTTTTATGAGGACCGACCTTATTTCTTTTAAACGCAGTTTAAAAGGTTTCACAGTTCAACCGATTTTGCTCACATGATTTCGTTTTTGTGAGCCTGGGGCTCTGAAGCTGTATCACGTAACGCTTTGGGTCTGTCTGCTTGATGCTTTTCATCCGTGTTAGATGTCTGTGGGCTAAAAAACTGCAGCTTCGCTCGCTGGTGATAACAGCGCCTCTATAGCGGTCAGATAGAGAAATTACAGTCGCTGTGATAAACTCACTTCCAGCGCTGTGCCCCCTGCTGGTTACATTAGAAGACGCAGTCTTCCTGTAATTTGTACATGTTCAATGTTCCTGTTTTAAACGGGAATCATTTGAAATATCGTACTCACAGCACCCTTTTAATTTGATTTTCGCAGGAAATCAAATGTTGATGGCAGAACAGTTGCACAGATTTTAATACAGACATGTCTGTTTTTGATAAGCCTTGACACTCTTATCATCAATTCTGTGCAAAACTAGCTCTCTGTCCCTGTGTTTTTAAACTGCAAGGGTAAGATAACACACATGAGGCTTCTTTTGTCTTGATTTTCACAAAATCACTCAAAACAACGGCGAGTTTTGTTTGACCTTGTCACAGGTCGACAACTTCATGGGAATCGCTGATTTTTTATTTAATTTCACATCTTGGCGTCACATGGTGGGACTGTCCACTGTGATATAAGACCGACTGTCCTTGATTTTTCACAGAAAATCAGTACAAAGATGGACGTTCTAACAGGTGCATCCTTTGATAGGCACTTAGCTGCGAAGAACGTCCTTCAGGAACCAGGTGAACATCCCCTGGTGTTTTATGACAGGCTCCTCTCTGTTTACACAGGGAATAAAGCTGTGCCTGGAATAGAGGAAGATGTGGAGTTTAAAAGACGGTTCACGTTGAATTTGATACCGTTCATAATGAAATGTGTTCGCTTCAATGTTAATTGCGAAGAGGGTACCATGGCAGAAATTAAAGGATGTGCTGTGGAATTTTTTGACATGCTCGAACGACGGAAAACACCCTCAGTGGTGTGCCCAGGTCAAAAGGTCACATCCCACTCACAGACATTAGAAGAGGTTCCCTCTCCTTCAGAGTGCAACAGTGATCAGGTCCCTCATGATAACAAACAACAGATCAGTTCCAGCTGGACCAGTGACTCAGATCGGTTCACGGGAGGTTCTTCTGCCCCTGCCCCTCAGGTTGAAAACCTCGAGATGAGCAGTGAACCACACGAGGTAGGTGTTCGCTCTCTAGATGAACACAGATGGTTCGGATCGAACCAACAGAGTTCTCTCATGGATCTCACAATGGGTGAGATTCGAAGGCGGTTGCATGGACACCGTGAACCATTGAAAAATGGTCTGTCCCGACATGTGCCCCCGAGAAGCGGCCCTCCTGCCACTGCCCCTCGAACTGCACAGTTCGAGACATGCAATGGGTCACACATGCTCCAGATTATGGAAACGGTGCCTCCGCGCGAGAACGTGACTGAGGTTGTGAGTTGTTTGTCAAATGATTTGAATGTTACAGTGGTTGACCAAGCTGACACAACGTATAACGTTGTCCTTGTTGATAACACAAACAACCTTGTTCCACCTGATGAAGCGACGCGCAGCACTGCCTTTTGCAGCAACTTAGTGCATACAGTTGACATCAACAACGTCAACACTGACATAAATACTGACAGCAAACAAATTGCTGAGAATCCACATCCTGAAGGTCATGAGGCAGACAGCCATCATGATGCTGACAGCGACGATGATTACACAGACAGAGTCACGCGTACACAGAAACGTGTGGAAAAACCTGAACGGTTTCTGTGTAACTTTATAAAAAGGGGGATAGCTAAGAGAGCTTACCTGCCACTCACATTGGAAGGGGTCCTAGAGCAAGAAGCACTCCTGGTTAGCGGCTCAGACGTGTCTGTCATGTCAGCCAAACTGTTTGAGGAGCTACGGACCGCCGCTAACGATGTTGACAGGCAAATACCCTTTGTGAAAGACACTTATGGTGATCAACTGGGCCTCGCGAAGACGAGAACAACCCTAATAGCCATGGTTCACATGCAGATTGGCGAGATGTCACTATACCACCCGGTATATGTGTCTGATCTTGACTCACTCCGGGCTCCATTTGTGGTTGGCCAAGATTTTATAAATCGCTTTGAAGCGATTATAAATTATGGCAATCAGACGATGTGGGCCACAGTGAGCAGTCCGCTGCCATTCGTGGTACCTCCCCAAGGTCAGGACACTGACTGTCTGACAACAGGTACCGCTGAGGTAAAAGAGGATTCCCCAACCAAGACCACAGACCCGGTAAGTGAACCTTCATATACAGGTGAGACAGAGGAGACTCAACAGTTGGACCAGACTCTGGCCCATCACGAGGACCTCCTCTGCGAGCTGACACCTTCAGCACTCACTGACCACTTCCTACCACAGGTAGATGAAGGTGTGGAGATCCAAGAGTCCCACACCGATGACGCTGTACTGTCCTGTGGGACAGGTAATTCGGCAAACAGCCAAGCTTTCAGTGAAGTCTTGGTTCAAGGACATCTGAGCCCACAAGGTGACAGCCTACAACACTCTGACAGTCACTTGGACTTCATTGTTACTGATTTTGAGGACCCCTCCTTAAACAAAAGGGGGGCAGACTCACACTTCCTACCACAGGTAGAGGACGGTGTAGAGATCCAAGGATCACACACCGAGGACGCTGTGCTGTCCTCTGGGACAGGTAATTCAGTTATCAGCCAAGCTTTCGATGAAACCTTGGTTCAGGAGCATTTGAATCTAGCACTACTCAGAGATGACATAGTTCTTACAGACTCAAAGAGCACCTCTTCATTCATGAAGTGGGATGACATACATCACAACGACAGAGACACGCCTGCGACGGCGCCGACAGTTGTGACACACCTGCATTACGCAGAAAGAGGTAAACGTACAGAGATACGTTGGCCGAGACCTATAAGGTTCCTGTACAAGGTTCCCCATAAACTGCGCGAACAGCTTAAACTAAACAATGGCATCCTAACTCGTGCCCATGGACGGACGTCCACACCCGTGTGCTTGGTCCCTCATGACCACAGGGGGGTGATGTTAGGCCATGCCCATGTCAAGGACAAAGATTTCAATAACCCCACAAACGACAAAGAGCTCGCAAACTCACAGACTTCATGGGAAAACAAGGTCGTCCAAGCACAGGATAGTAAATAAACTAAACAGTTTAAACTATTCTAGTTGCGAAAAGAAACCGTTCCAACTAGAACTTAGAAACGCTAAGCATAAAACCCACAACAAAAACTAACCTTAACAACCGTTTAAATCTGCAGGATTTAATTGACATCGGTTATAAAGCTAAGAACTGTTTTTCTTGTGTGTGACGTGGAATCTGACGACCAGAGTGAGTTTGACGTAGTGAAACGTTGTTTTTAGTTGCTTAATTGCTACTTTTGTGTTATTGAAGTTGTTATTGTTTTCTGAACACTCCCAGCCAAAAGAGGTTTTGATTGTTGATAAGTTGAAGACTTAAATGGATTTTAACTATGCCAACATGCTGTTCATTTTGTTAAAGATCTCAATCTTTGATGAGTCATAGTAGATTAATACTACTTAAGGTACTATAATCTACACTGATCTCCCAATCATTTAGGTAGAACCGATTCGATCGTTTCTATTCTAGATCTATTCATTTTGATGAGTCTCGCCATAGACTTCAAAATTCATAGGGATTACCAAATCTTGCGTCGTTCGTCTAAAAGACAACAGACATTTAGACCAAACTAGTTTCATTTTTTATTTTAGTTTAACCTAAACTAATTAATGAATGGAGGAATAGTTTGAATGAAGAGGCCTTCGTTACAGAAGCCCTCCCCATTTCTATAGGTATAGATCCCTATATCTGATTTTTACAGCATTGATCCACCCCTTAATTGGTAATTTTAGCTGATCTAATCCATGATAGCTTACATACCAGGTGCATATAGGTAAGGCTTAATGTAGAATCCCAATCATAAGCCCACCTAAAACCACATAATTGCATGACACATTGAACCAGGGTGGCACCGACTGGAAGCCATCCAGCCTGCAACCTTCGATGTGGGGACCTGCTGATCCAACGTTGGTCTTCAACCTTCATCCAAGGCCCGCCTCCTCTGCTTCAATCGAGGGATCCCCTCTACATGCTGATTAAAAACCATTCTTGCTGATGAAATCAATAACCCCCATCGTTGTGGATTTACCGTTGTGGATTATAAGACTTTGTTTTCCAAGGGATCACAGACTCAGTTCTCCATGGGTTAACAGACTATGTTTTCCAAAGGATTAAAAGCTTGCCGCAATGGGATTACCTACGAACAGTATGGAATTTCCAAAAACATTATGGGAGTATAATTTTGAACTTTTTGATTTTTCTTTTTCCACTTGCTGGATTACATAGAGGTCAGAGACATTCGGTGGTATCCTTTCGTGTTGGAACTCATCTCCAAGGACAGGCGATGACTTCCAAAAAGGGGGACTGTAGTGATACACCTAGCCTCTGATATTTCTGTCTTGACCTTCAAGTACACCTCTCCACATCTCTCTGAAACTCTAAGTGTTACACCTTCTTGAGGCTCTCAAGGAGACGAGTAAACACTATTTTGGTTAACAATTATTATGAATTAATGGACACTAATTAATCAGATTGAACTTTCTCTTTAATGTGTGTTAATTCAGAATTGATCAACCAGTATTTTTTGGTCATTTTCAATGATGATTTTACTAAACTGGTATATTTTAAATATGACAAAGTTAAGAGAACATCTCAGAATGATCATGCTTTGAACTGTCTGCTCTAGGCAGAATAAGTGTCGAAAGTTGAAGGAACAATCCTTCGTATTTGTTTGAACTGTTTTTGTTTCGAAGGAGAAGTTCTAGACATAACTTAATCTTCGGTCTCCCGTCCGTTCTAAAAACAATTCATCTGTGCTTAAACAGAGAGTGCTCTGTTTTCACACCTGGCAGATTTTGTTTTGTCTCCGTGCTGGGACTCAGTTCTCAGCACTCACAGAGTTTTTGAGTTCGGAGGGAGAAGGGAAGACGCACGGACGTTTTTCTCCAAGCTGATGTACGTTCCGGCCAGGCACCAAAGGCCCACGTCTTCAGCAAAGGTTCAAACAGCACGTCAGCTGTGAACCCTTCGAGTGTCACAGCTCCAAATGGTGACACTCTTTCTGAAGTTATCTTGAACAAAACCAGAACCAGGCATCACTCTGGGAGGCCGACGCGGACGGTCTGGAGACCGTGGCAAGATGAAAGTGGTCGCCTGTAAAACGCAGCAGCACGTCTGGCTTGACTAATTTACCGGAGTTGAGACAGGATCATCTTCACGAAGGTAAAAGTGTTTCATCACGGGACGGACGTCCAGCCGAAACCGAGCAGAGGGTGCTATCTCTGGTTAACATCTCAAGATAAGATTCAACCATTTCATTTCAATCTTTTATCTTTCCTCCTTAAACTCCTCCTTATGTTTGTTTTCATCATGGTAAACTTTAAGTAATGTGCCAACAGAAAGGTCCAACTGTCTGTTTGTTTTAATTTGAATTCTTGTCAACGTAGTTATTAAATCAGAGCTAATATCGATACAAATGTTTAATGTAATTTTGTGATAGTTTCAATAAAAGGTCTATTTTTTGGTAGACCAATATAAGTTGAGCTTCCTGTGTGAAATTACATTTCTGGCTAATCACATCACAGATTTATTGATTTATTCTGAAAAAGTTGAGACCCCGCACTTTGGTGGCAGTTTGTGCAGTTAAACTCTGCACATAAACTGCACATCTACAATAATGGTGAACAGTAAGTGTTTAAATACCTTACTAAACACCACCTTATTCTTTACACTGATCATCAGCAATTTGTTTGCTGTCAGCATTCATGTCAGTGGTGACGTTGTTGTTGTCAACTGTGTGCACTGAGTTGTTGCAAAAGACAGTGCTGCGCGTCGCTACATCAGGATGAACAACGTTGTTTGTGTTATCATCAAGGACAACGTCACACGTTGTGTCAGCTTGGTCAACCACTGAAACATTCAAATCATTTGACAAACAACTCACAACCTCAGTCACGTTCTCGCGCGGAGGCGCTGTTTCCATAATCTGGAGCATACGTGACTCATTGCATGTCTCAAACTGTGCAGTTCGAGGGCCTGGGGCAGGAGGGCCGCTTCTCGGGGGTACATGTCGGGACAGACCATTTTTCAAAAGGTCACGGTTCCCAGACATCAACTTCTCTCGAAGTTCACCCACTGTGAGACCTAGGGGAGAACTCTTTTGGTTCGATCTGAACCATCTCGGTTCATCTAGAGAGCGAACATCTGCCTTTTGTGGTTCATTGCTCATCACAGGGTTTTCAACCTGAGACGAAAGAGGAGCAGCCTCAAAAACTGACGCAGCATATTGTCTTATCACTTCCATAGAATCTTTTTTGCAATCAACCAGAAAACGAACACATTTCATTTGAAAAGGCATAAGATTCATAATGAAAAGACGTTTAAACACCACATTTTCCTCCAAATCAGGGACAGTTTTATTCCCTGTGTAAACAGAGAGGAGCCTGTCATAAAACACCAGGGGATGTTCACCTGGCGCCTGAAGGACGTTCTTTGCAGCTAAGTGCCTATCAAAGGATGCACCCGTTAGAACGTCCATCTTCCTACTGATTTTCTGTGAAAAATCAAGGACAGTCGGTCTTATATCACAGTGGATAGTCTCACCATGTGATGCCAAGATGTGAAATTAAATAAAAATCAGTGATTCCCATTAATTTGTCGACCTGTGACAAGGTCAAACAAAATTGGCGGTTTTTGTGTGATTTTGTGAAAATCAAGACAAAAGATGCCTCCTGTGTGTTATTTTAACCATGCAGTTTAAAAACACAGGGACAGAGATCTAGTTCTGCACAGAATTGATGATAAGAGTGTCAAGGCTTATCAAAAACAGACATGTCTGTATTAAAATCTGTGTAACTGTTCTGCCATCAACATTTGATTTCTTGCGAAAATCAAATTAAAAGGGTGCTGTGAGTACGATATTTCAAAATGAGTCCCGTTTAAAACAGGAACATTGAACATGTACAAATTACAGGAGGACTGCGTCTTCCAATGTAACCAGCAGGGGGCACAGCGCTGGAAGTGAGTTTATCACAGCGACTGTAATTTCTCTATCTGACCGCTATAGAGGCGCTGTTATCACCAGCGAGCGAAGCTGCAGTTTTTTAGCCCACAGACATCTAACACGGATGAAAAGCATCAAGCAGACAGACCCAAAGCGTTACGTGGTACAGCTTCAGAGCCCCAGGCTCACAAAAACGAAATCATGTGAGCAAAATCGGTTGAACTGTGAAACCTTTTAAACTGCGTTTAAAAGAAATAAGGTCGGTCCTCATAAAACCGGCAAAATCGGTGTCACGTGACCTGGTCACATGGCGATCGGCAGTATCAGAGCAACCGACTCAATCCACCCATTAAAATCTCAAAAACACCGCGTTTAAACAGTCTTTTCAATGACAGTAATGGACAAACAAGCCTGAAACTTGTCTGGGACAAGTAGCTGAAGTGAAAATTGACGAGGAGCGGGGCTTCACCCACTGCGCATGCGTCAACACATACAGCGTAATCGACCAATCACAGCGAAGACAGAACTGTAGTTCTAAAACCCAAGTGTTCATGGGAAATTGTGTCTTCCAAACCTAACGCCGCCCACGCGCGACGTGCCGTTCGAGCGGTGCGTTCACGGACCTGCGGTCTTTTGAACTCTAGCGAGGAACGGACTTTTTAACGTTCTAAAACAGTCATAAATATCGCAAAACACCGCGGTTAAGCCAGTCTTCGACGATATCACGCGCATAGAACTCAAACAACACAAATAAACCGTCAGAAATGTGTGCAAAAATGAATCTGACAACCAGAGTCTACAGAAACCAACGTTATTGAACGCGACACACAATGGACCAATCACAGCGTTTTAAGCAGCCATCTTGTCCCGGTACCGTTTAGCATTATAGCTCGGCTCAAAGTACTGGACTCTCTTCCACAAAATAAACGTATTTTTACACCGCAGAAAATACTGTCAATGAGCTGAAACACAACCAAGCTAACCCTCACGCCCCCAGGGGAGGCAGCACTCTAACTGTGTACAACAACGGACTTTACGTCAAACGGAACCGGAATACATCCGGTCCCAGCGGAGTGGGTTTTCCCGAACCTCGGCAACACACGTTGTAACAGAAAAAGGCACTTAATGGAGCAGCATATGTGTGAAACAGACCTTCAACAGCAAACCGCAGATGTAATAAAATGAAACAGTGGTGACACGGCGGTCACAAAATGAACAATGCATGCAGCGTGCGACACGTAATGAAACGTCTCACAAAAACAAACACTCATTCATCCGCAGCTCCAAAACATACGTCGGAATGTGAAAGAAAAATAATTTTAACGGGAAAATAATCCAGACAATGCCACGATTAGCAACTCCCGGACACTCACCAGCCAAAACTATTCAAAAGCCCAAAACCAGGATGCAAACTAATGCCAACATCCGTAACAATAAGCTACAAAAACAACTTAATCGATTTAATCTTTCAGCAGACCCGTACGCGGCCACCAATAAATGTAACAATATAGGAGTTATTAGTCAGTTTACTGACTTACCTATAGTTTAGACGTGCAGGTATGAGCAGACTTTTATCTGCACAAACTTGCCACCAAGTTCACGGGGTCTCAACTTTTTCAGAATAAATCAACAAATCTAACGATGTGATTAGCCAGAAATGTAATTTCACACTTAGACTTCAATTTATGTTGGTCTACCAAAAAAATAGACCTTTTATTGAAACTATCACAAAAATTACATTAAACATTTGTATCGATATTAGCTCTGATTTAATAACTACGTTGACAAGAATTCAAATTAAAACAAACAGACAGTTGGGAACTTAACTGTTGGCACATTTACTTGACAGATTAAATAGCTTATGAAAAATAAGAAATAGGAGGAAGAAGATGAAAGCTAAGTTAACTGAAATTAATTATTTGAAACAACCAGAGTGGCACCTTTCCCATACGGATCAGGCTGAGCCTCCGACACGTGCAGCATACAAACAACGCCTCTTTACCTGGTGACGAGACGTCTTGCGAGGTGAGGACTGAGAAGTTTGTGGACACTAACGGACTGTGTGGTCCAGTGAGCGTCCAGATGACTTCGAGCGTGTATGACTGGGTCAGACGAGCGGGAGCACGCATTCACCGGCAGGAACAGGCCCCAATCGCACTGGTTGAACTTTCAAAGTAAAACTTCAGAAAACAAATTCTTTCAGAAATGAGTGTTGAGGCACAGCAAGGCTTTGCCGCGACTCTCAGCTGAGACGTGGGTCGAGTTGGCACCATGACCGGGCGTCTCCAGCTTTTCCCAAAGGAGAGCAACCAGTTGGCAGTTAGTTGTCTTCCAAAAACTAAAGGCAAATGCAGGAAGTGCCCATTTATAGGGAGGCGGGATCTGAACCACCTCCTGAATAACTATTGGCTGGTTATAACAAAATAAAAGATGGAAGTTTAATTCCATAGGCAGAAAGTCTCTTGACGGACAACAGGAAAACTGTTTACATAAACAGCCAGGTGGCCTGCTTGCAAGCACAGAAAATGTTATGGCTAACTTCATAGACAAAACAGAGAAGGCTGCAAGAGAACAGCTCTTACCCTGACTTCTGCCTTAGCGACAGAGTCTTGCTTGCTTTGCAGAAATAAAACCAGTAGAAGGCCAAAGCTCATGAAAGTAACAGATCATCATTAAAAATGACAAAAATATACTGTAGATCAATTCTGAATTAACACACATTAAAGAGAAAGTTCAATCTGATTAATTAGTGTCCATTAATTCATAATAATTGTTAAAATATATAAGTGTCCATCTGTCTCCTTGAGAGCTTCAAGAAGGTGTAACACTTAGAGTTTCAGAGAGATGTGGAGAGGTGTACTTGAAGGTCAAGACAGAGGCCTATATCACTACAGTACTAATTCCTATCATTAATATTAAAAATAACCATTCACCTAAATTTAGATTAAAACCATTCCACGACCAGTCATCTTTACCAGCATTTTTATTAAGCATTACTTTCAAATCTTTATTCATTTCAAGGACTTCTGTGGTTTACTTGAAATTCACTGTTGGTTATAATAATTATAATTAATCCATTTAACATTTCTGTTTACTGTTATCTATGGACAGATAGATTCTATGCATGCTTTAGTCTCATACGAAATCCCTTTGTGTTGACCTATTGTACACAAATATACATTTTGATCCAAAACATCATATCTTTTATTTCACCTCTTATAATCATTTGTGTCTAATACAATCAACTCATTCACTCGATCATGCAACTTTTCTTTTAACCATAGCAAATTTTCCAATCCATCTTGTTGGCAAAATACTCAGAAAAATATCTTCTCCATACATCCAATACTATCTGCAATATGAAAGGTTTTGTCAATGAATAGCTATTTTTAAGATTTTCATATTCATGTTATCACATTCTTAACTTAAAGGTTCCAAGTTTTTCATACCACACAGGTATATCGATAAAATGGCATCATATATGCATGTGGAAGCCAAAAATGTATCCGTTTCATTGTATTATCTAAATTGAATCCTTTACATATAAGACATTTTATATTTAACGTTGTAATCTATTTTATGTCTTGTTGGTGATCCAATTTGTTCAGTTTTGATAAAAATAACACCACATTCCTCTTGAATCTTAGAACTACGATAGGTATGCAGATAATTATAGAATTACTGTGCTCCATATAGAAGCCTACACTTTATTCCACATTTTGGAAGTTTAAAAACATTGGTATGTTTGATTGGGTATTTCTTTGGTATTTCTTTTCTTTACATTTTTATTCTTTCTCTTTATTCTTTTAACACATTGTTGTGAGTTGTACTTATCTGGAATCATTATTTGTAATGAGCTTTAGTTCATATAATGCATTCTTTTGAGGTCAATTCCTTTGGAGTATACATTTCCCGTATCTGCCAAGTAAGTTTATTAGCTAATTTCTAAAGTTCATCACTTTTAACAGGACGTGTCCTTCTTGACAACACCATGATTCATTTAAAGACTTTGTACAAATTACTTAAACAGAGGTTTAACATTGTTTCAAGTTCAGATCTTTTAATCAAATCCAATCCTCCCTTTGACAATTTAAAATGTCAAAATGTAATCACCTAAGATAGTCAAAACTAGTTACCGTAGTTGTCTCTTAGGCTTTCTTTAGTTAGTGTATTTCCTTATTTAGGTCTTACATTATTTATAAATGCTTGTATAGGAGTAATGTGTTCGGCATTAGTTAATTCAATGTTAAGCGTTGTTAATTGTATTGTTAATTTAGCCAAATTTGCAATATATTAGTTTTCCATTCTTTATTAAAGTCTACATTTCTTCATTTACTAGATTTCACGCGTTTTATACAACATTTAGTCGTGTGTTTTGATGAAAAGTTATAAAATTATATGTTACAGTGGGATTACAAACATTGAACATGTGTATTAAGTGTTTTATTAATGCTGGCAAGGATGCCAGAATCGTGTTAAGGTGTTTTTGTTGTATCACACTCAACTTATGTTGAACAATTTTGTCCTGGTTCCGGCTGCAGCCTTGGCAAACACTCTGGTGACTGGTCTGCACGGACTTGGTCATGTTTTCTTTACTGGTGTCTTCACCTCCTCCAGTTCGTGTTCATGTCATCATGGATGCCCCTAGAATTATCCAGAACAGAACACTTATCAGACTAGTTTTCTGCTCTTTGTCTCGGTGTCATTGTCAAAGTTTATTTTCTGCACAACACTGTCCTTGTTGGCTGGAACTCCGGTGCAACGACCGTGGCTACACCAGATACAGCTTCCTTCTTCCTGGATTTATGCGTGAACCATGTCGATCCTCTCATGTTGAACTTCTGCTTGAACCGTGTGGATCCTCTCTCGATCTCGACTTTGCAACAGGTGTAGCTGGTCACCAACTGGCCATGGACCTTCCAGAGCGGGCCCTCACGCTTCGCGTCATGTCGTTTTCGTCCAGGAAAGACCTCGTTATCCACCTCGTCTCCACTCATCTCCTTTCTCAGCATCTGTAGTGAAAACAAGCTTCCCTTCTCCTTTTCTTTCATAACATTCTGGTTCATGCTTAAGAAAAGAGTTTGGCAAAAAGCTGTTAACTGCTTAATATGAAAGCTGTTGTGTTAAAATTTTGTAAATAAAGCTGAAACTACTCAATGTTCTGATTGTGATCCACCTCCCTTTTATAATTTATTTTATTATTGTGGCGTTGTGCATCCATGCACTTCCATGCAGTTCATGTGTATTTTCTGTTTGTTAGATTAGTATTGATACTGATAACTGTGAGGTTCCATGCTTATCTTAAGTCATGCAATTGAATCAACCGTTTACGTATTTCCCGCTTTGTCCATCAAACACTTCTTTGCTTCCGGTAGGAAGCTTTGGTCAGTCTTACATGTCTTACACTCAGTTCCTGCTGAAAAATATTGATGGGAAAAAACAATACAACAAAATACTGTACATTCCTTCTATTAATTAATTATTTATTAACAAATTAATCAATTAATTAATTAATTATTGTTTTACCATTAGCGTTCTTCTACCACATTGTATGCCTTAAGAAACACTAAACACTGGTATTTTATTTGATACAACTATTAAATTCAGAGTATTGTTGTGTCTTTGTGTGATTGATACTTAACTGAGTAGGAATTTCAGGAACATCAGCTTTATGGATCCTCTTCTGTATTTAGGAGCTGAAACAATAATCCTAACTGACCCTATCTTTCACTTCAACAGCTTTTGCAAGCGCAGGAAAAATAGTTTGGTTATATCACAATAATTCATCATGTATGCACAAAACATCAATGTAACAAACTTCGTAACAAACATAACAGCTATAAAAGGAAAAAATAGGTTAAACAAGTTGAAATGTCCACTGGAAATCATCCGTCCGTGAACCTATCCTGTATAAAATACAATATAGTTAGAAAAGTCAGCATGAACAATGCTTGTTTGTACATTATTTCTTTTAACCATGCATCAATTTAAGAGAGTTATTTCAGTTTGTTGCAACATTTTGTCATCTGCAGAGACTTTTTTAGTTGTATAGAACAATTCACTAAGTTTATCTGATTATGATGGGCGAGAAATATTAATTCTCTTCAGTGCACTGAAAACCCCAATCGCTAACGTAGACTATTTAATTTGAATTATAATTACTAAATCAGCTTAAAACCAATTTACTTTTTCTTTTCATGTTTTCTTTTGTTCGACATCTTTCTTTTGTAGAAATGATCATTAATTGTTCCATTAAATATTCCTTAAACATAAACATTTTGCTTTTATGGTCTAAATAAGTTCATTTATTTTACTCCATTTACAAAATTTGTACATTTTATGTTAGTTCTATTTTAAACAAAAATACAACACAAAACATTCTCTCACATAGCAACATACAAAATAGAAAATTGAAGAAATTGGCAGAAAGAAAAAAATCTCATCTCATCTGCCCCCAACCACCAGTTCAAACAGCAGTGATCTGCCAGTAACAGAACAAAACGAACAACTCCATCCAAACTTACAATCAACACAAATACACAGTACACACCGCACTACTTCAAGAACATAACTATTTAACAATTCAGTTTTGGTAATTTGTTAATTACCTAAATGTGCAAACTGATCTGGCCTCCCTAACTTAACTGTAAAATTCTGATCATACAAATGTCTGTCCCCTTAAGTGTTTAACACAACACTAAATCCTCATTGCGCATGTAAACATTTGCAAACTCCACAAAGTATTTTCTGGATATCAGCACTCAGAGTCCCACTGCTGTTGTAAACAGTGTAAACAGTGACTTTCCTGTCTGCTCTGTGCCCCGATTAAAGCTCTAGTATACAAATGTTAACTGCATTTCTGCATAGCACAGCAGTCTGCATTAATTTACCCAATTATTTATTTATTTATCTCAAACACACTTAAGCCTATGGGCATTTTTCCAACAACTTTCAGTCAAAACAGTGTTATTTCAAGCACAACAAGTTTATAATTCACTGTCAATTATTTGTCAGATAACAAATCAATCATGAAAGCAAATCTCATATATGTTCTCCTCTGAAAATGTCACAGGCTCCAAAAAATAATTTCTAAAAAATTAGTTTATGTGTTGGCTCAAGATTTAGGCTCCTGCTTCAACTCTCTGCTTCCCCCGTTTCCTGACTTCCTGTCAACCATTTGACCCTTACTTATCTTATCCAGCCATCAGTAACAAACAAAGAATGTTCCTGACTCTGGTGTCTAACTTATTTAGAATACAAAACCTGGTACTTGACAATGAATATGTTGTTACAATATATGTGAAAGTATGTATGTTGTTATCTGTCTAACACAATACTTTGTATGTATGAACGTTTGGTCAAACTATAAAATGTGATTCAGACATTAGTTATAATTTACAACAATTTTGTATCTAAAAGTTTATATATCTGTAACATAAAATATATGATTTGTTGTAATAATTTTGTATACCTGGATGTAAATTGTATTTATTTATTTGTATGGCCACTTTCTTGGTTTAAAGTTGTTTCTTTTTAAACTGTATGTACTGTTCACACGTTCTTTTTAGAAAACATAGCCTAAAATCCTCTGACCTAAAGATAAACTTTTGTTTAGATCATATGTTATACCAATAACATTTTGTCAATGTGTTCAAGTAAAAGGTCCTATTCTTATTCAGACTTAATTGGCTTTAAAAAATTTTAATTAATTTGTTTCAAAGATCATTTCAGTATGAAATCTGAACAGTTATTAAGTAGACTCTAAATAACAAATGCTTACAGTAAACATCTCTCACTGTGTGTGTTTCCCGCTTTTCACCAGACGTAACATTATTCATGATCGTCAGTTCTTGACAGTGTCCATTTCAGTTCATATTTTTTACTGCGTGTGTCCAAAAGGCTTCATGTGACTGAGTTCAGTCCTTCGGCTTTTGCAACAGTCGACTTTCCCTTTTAGCAGCCGTTGCCTCATTTTTCAGTTCACAAGATGTGCCCCCTCAAAAACACTCTCAGCGTTTGGAAATGTCCTCATTTGAGACATTTTCCCAGTTCATTCACACTGTGCTCCAGCTTTACTGTGCTCCATTGTCTCTGTTTCAGACTTCATGATCACTGTCTCTATTCGTGTCATCTCTTTAGTATAGACACACTCAGGCCTAGCTTCACCGCTCTTGAATATGCATGACAGCTGTTTTCAGTGACAGCGCTTCTGTTCCTCTTATTTTCATGATAGTTGTTTTCCGACCTTAATGGTTTTGAGAAACACACCCAGTAAGTAATTCTGTCACCGTGGCACAAAACAAAAATCTATTGTCAAAATCAAGGTTCATACTGAAAGATCACTATTATTACAGAGATTTAAATCAATCTTAAAATTGTAGCACACACTTGGTGATGTTGTTCAGTTTTTCTAACATAAATAAAATTATTTCTGCATTTAAATCATTTTAGTTTTATTTTTTTAGACCAGATAGATCCAATCTAAGTAAAAAACATTATTCTGGTACAGAGAGACAAAGTTGTAACTTTTAAACATTATTTACCTAAAGTGTTATAACATCAATTGCATTTAAAGTAAATCTATAGTACAATTTAAAAAGATTTTTATTTTTTAATGAATAAAATACATTCAACTGTTAATAATAATAATGAATTTGATTTATAATGCACTTTTCATTAATCTCAAAGTGCTATGAAACTGTTCATAAAGGTTTGAATGAAAGTAATTATTTAAAGTTCCAATTGCTTTCTGCACAAAACTTTCTGCCCTAGAGATGAAATGCAGGATTTGCACTCTTCAGAATATGCACTATTGAGTCTATTTTTAGCGCTTAGCTTGCTTGAGGTTGTACGTCAATTCCTTTTAAGGTATTTCATGAGCCACTCAAAACAGGACATAGACGTTTTGTTCAGCAAGATAAACTAACACCCCTTCTTCTCCAAGTTTAATGCTTTTTCTGTCAAAGGTGAGTACAGTACAGTTAATATGATTATTATTTATCATTGTAATGGGGATTAAACATGTATGCTTTTAAGTTTCCCTGCCTGATCATTGCACAGGTAGCCACAATGCTTGGCATGAGTCTGTGTGTGTGTATGTGTTATAAGGGAGAGAGAAAGAAGAGAAAAAAAAAGACGGGGTGGTGTCGGGCAGCTTATTCCAGCCGTTCCACGGTCTTTCAGAAACTAACACGCTCGCTTCATCGGTGAACTGTAAGTACAGTATTTATTTATTTGTTTTTATCTCCTACGATACATCCAGTTTTTTTTTCTGACTCTTTAAATCCATGTTTTTCATATCGTGCAACCAAGGTAGAGGTTTCCATTTTCGTGTGCTTTTTCTGACTGTGTGCGTGGGTGCGTGGGTGGGTGGGTGGCTGTTGTTGCTCTTTGACTTAAACCTCTTCAAAATTCACACCATAAATTGATGTATATACGTATATAGTACTTTTCTATTTAATTTCACCACTCAAAATACTTCTACACTACAATCTGTGTATTATTTTTTTTTCACCCATTTATACAGAACTTTCACAAGATCTTTACAAAGCTTATTTAAACAAATTATTCTAAAGAGACTAATCAGAGCTTTGGATCACATTCATACACTTAAGAGACACTAATTTTATGTTGTTTATTACACTGTGAGAATGTGTCCTGTATAATTCTTATCCTCTGTGTGTACGTGAGTTTACCCAAACTCTGATGATGTCTGTGAAAAAGTGTATGTGCATGTACCTCTTCTGTTTCTCATTTTGCTGTGGGGACGTTTTCCTCACATGTCCGTGTGCATTTGCTGGCTTCCTGTACTGGCCCATAGCCAAAGGCGTTGTCTCCAATTTTTCTACACAGTGTATTTAAGATAAACATTTATGTATACGTCAATTACTCTTAAATGTAACACTTTTTAAAGTCCTTACTTTTACTTTTTGAAACCAGAATGAACAATACGTTTTGTTTAAAACTAGTGTGTGTGTGTGATCATCTTTGTTTAATCCTTTCTGTGTGTGTCTATCTTTTCAGGAGAAAAACAGCCATCCTTTACTGCTAACCAACTTCACCAGGAGAAAACAAGAAAAAGACGAAAACAACACGAGAGAAAAAAAGAAAACCAGTAGCTTTTCTCAACAACACTGTCTCTCCCGCACTCAACCAAAACAAACTGTTTCTTCACAGGAAACATCAGCCAACCATGACAAAACTCAACCGGATGCCAGAAGCACAAGGGAAGAGAAAAAGAATGAAAAAACGAAACCCACACAACTCTCTCCTCAACTAACCCTTTCACCTCCAGCAAAACCAGAAAACAGCTTCCAGTGTAACAATGATCAAGCACATCAGAAACCTTAGAAGAAATTTAACACTTTTCAAAAGTCTAACACTCCAACTTCCTTAGAAAAAAAAACATTCCTCATCTCCTCTCAAGCAAGCAATACTACGAGACAGTAATTTAAACAGGAAATTCCAAACACAGCAAACACTAATCTTAAGAAACAGAAATTACTCTCACATCGAAAGTTTTTCAAACAGCAAATCCCTACACATGTAAATACCGGCAGAAAGAGCGCAGCCACTTTCAGACAGCTAAATTCAACACAATGCCTTCCTCCACACAGGAAAGGCAGCACGCTCCCTGCCAATCTAAAAATAGGACAGACATGCAGGTTTTCTTCACAGCTGCCTGTCTTCACCCGTTTTATTCTAAACAACGGCTTTATATATTTTTATTTCTATTATGTATGATGTCGTAACTTTACACTTTAAATATTTATTAACACTTTAATTATTGATTCAGTTTATATATTAACACTTTAGTCAATAATTTGGGTATTAACACTATATTTTATTATTTTGTTTATTAACACTTTTAGTGCATTTTAAGCAATTTGTTCATAGCTATTATTAAATTATATTATTAAATATTAAATTAAATATTAAATATTTGTATTTGAATGTACATGTACAGTTTTTAATAAAGATATTTGTTTATTCAACTGTGCACAGTTTGTATTCTTTTCAGGCCTTTAACCATGTTATGATGTTATTCTCACTCAAACGCGTGTATGTGTTACATTTCACTAAATTTAGTGCCAAATTTAACATAATATCTCTTACCCCGTCGCAATACCACTTGCCTACAGGACTGTAAAATTACAGCTTTTACCCAATTCTGCCTCGTTAGACAAAAAAGGACTGAATGATCATTTCAGCTTTAAACCTTACTTCTGTCGCGTTTTCCTCTGCGCACAGAAACTGTCCGGGTACAGCTTTTTTAACCTCCTCTTGTCTTTTAGATACAAGGAGACTAGTGATCAACTAGCTTTTTTACGACCGGTTTACCAATACAGCTTTACTTTTGTACATGTGCTTGTAACATAACATGCAAATTTAGTTTTACCAAGTCTAAAGCACATTTTCAACTATATTTTACTGCAGTGTCGACACAAGAAAGCTGTTTTTATATCCAATTAATTCCAATTTGACTGTCAGCTTATGAAAACTATTTTAATTTTCAATTTGTATTCAATTCAATTTGTCAACAGCTCAAAAACTTGCAAGTTTTTCAATATCTGCCCTTGCTGGCAACAAAAAGTCCTCGGTTTATATTACAAGGGTTCAAAAAAACCCTGACCAGGCTTCTTCCACCAGCTGAGAAGGAAAAATAGCTCGTTTAATAAAACAAAGTATAAAGTATAGTTACCAGGGCCCATGCTTCTCCCGTCTCTGCTGGGAAAAAAAGCAGCTGAAGTCAGACGGCTTACCCACGTTTGGGCGTCAAATATTGAGGCATTCTGTCCTCATATTAAATAATTGTGACGAGGAGACCTTTCTTTCTTTGCCAGCAGGAGGGTTTCTTTTAATAAGTTAAGATGGAACAAATACAGCCGAACAGTCCATACCAAATCTGTATCCCAATCTGTTCCCAGAATAGCAATGTAGATTCATTTATACTTTCATCTGACGTCATAACTTACGTAAATAAAAAGGGGTCTGCTCTTCCCGTCAGGGAAGAATTGAAACAGTTCTGGGAAACGCAGGGACAGTGTATTTCCCTACAAGAGAACATAAACAGTTTAGCTTATTTGCTTCTTGTCAGAGGGTAAGAGTTTTTCCCTCGCATGAAGGAAAACAAAATTAGGATTAATGACTTTGCTTTTATAGGAAACTACCAGATGTTATATGACCTCTTGAACTTTTGTACGTGTTCTGTCCAACGAGTGTTGGATTTCTGGACTGACTGTAATGTTTACCAAGACCTACAAATACATATCAAAACCTACACAGGACATGTATGAGGACAGCAGGACAGTGGTGAGATGTGCTGTAGGTGTGACAGATAGCTTCATGGTGGAGGTGGGAGTGACATCAAGGATCGGCTCTGAGCCCCTTCTTGTTTGCTCTGGTGATGGACCGACTAACAGATGAGGTCAGGCAGGAATCCCCATGGACTATGATGTTTGCAGATGACATTGTGATCTGTGGTGAGAACAGGGAACAGGTGGAAGAGAACTTGGAGAGGTGGAGGTATTCACTTGAAAGAAGAGGAATGAAAGTCAGCCGTAGTAAGACAGAGTACATGTGTGTGAATGAGAGGGAGGCAGTGGAACAGTGAGGCTACAAGGAGCAGAGGTCACAAAGGTGCAGGACTTCAAGTACTTGGGGTCCACTGTCCAGGAAAATGGGGAATGTGGTAAAGAGGTGAAAAGAGAGTCCAGGCAGGATGGAGTGGATGGAGAAAAGTTTCAGAAGTGATTTGTGACAAAAAGGTGTCAGCAAAGGTCAAAGGAAAAGTTTACAAGACAGTGGTGAGACCAGCTATATAATAATAATAATAATAATAATAATAATTAATTCAATTTATAACGCACTTTTCATTACTGAAAATCTCAAAGTGCTACACATATATTGAATGCTACACACATTCATAAACCGGTGGCGGCAGACTACCATGCAAGGTGCTTTCCAGTCCTACCGGGAGCAACTCAGGGTTAAGTGTCTTGCCCAAGGACACAACGACACATGGTGCGGGTCCCGGGAGTCGAACCGCCAACTTTCCGATCGGGAGACGACTGCCATTACCACTACACCACGGCCGCCCCTTATTGTATATTGTATGGTCTGGAGACAGTGTCATTGACAAAAAGACAGGAGAAAGAACTGGAAGTGGCAGAAATGAAGATGCTGAGGTTCTCCTTAGGAGTGACAAGGATGGATAAGATCAGGAATGAAATCATCAGAGGTACAGCACATGTTGAACAACTGGGAGATAAAGTTAGGGAGGCCAGACTGAGATGGTTTGGACATGTCCAGAGGAGGGACAGTGGGTATATTGGTAGAAGGATGTTAGAAATGCAGCTGCCAGGAAAAAGACAAAGAGGGAGGCCAAAGAGGAGATATATGGATGCAGTTAGAGAGGACATGAAGGTAGTTGGAGTGAGGACAGAGGATGCAGAGGACAGAGTGAGGTAGAGGAGGATGACTCGCTGTGGCGACCCCTGAAAAGGGAAAAGCCGAAAGAAGAAGAAGAAGAAAAGCCACTGGGATGTTGTGTTTAGAAAATAAACGTCTCTGAAACTCCTACAACATACGAAATGACCACTGGTCTGGGTCTGGGTTCCTTCTTTTCACCTGATGGTTGGCTGGAGTCCTGTGTGGGTTTCTTCTCTGCTTTCAGGAAGGCCCAGTTAGGATATCCACATTTCTCTAGAGCCTGTTTTGTGTGTGATTTCTCCTTCTGTCTGGCTGCTGAGTTAGTGGGGACGCTGTCTGCTCTGTGGTGGTAATAATAATAATAATAATTAATTCAATTTATAACGCGCTTTTCATTAGTGAAAATCTCAAAGCGCTACACACATTGAATGCTACACACATTCATACACCGGTAGCGGCAGACTACCATGCAAGGTGCTTTCCAGTCCTACCGGGTACAGTCCTGATGACTCCTAACTTGTGCTCCAGAGGGTGATGGGAGTCAAATTGTAAATACTGGTCTGTGTGGGTGGGTTTGCGGTACACCTCAGTTTGCAAATTTCCTCTATCAGAAACTGAGACCTCACAGTCCAAGAAAGCCAACCTGCCATTTCTTACATCTTCTCGTGTGAACTTGATATATTTATCCACAGAGTTGATGTGATCAGTGAAATGTTGGACTTCCTGAGATTTAATTTTAACCCAGGTGTCGTCAACATACCTGAACCAATGACTTGGTGGTCTCCCTGAAAAGGATGTCAAGGCTCTCTTTTCTACCTCCTCCATGTACAGGTTGGCAACAATAGGAGAAACTGGAGACCCCATAGCACACCCATGTTTCTGCCTATAATATTGCTCCCCATATGTGAAGTAGGTTGACTGCAGGCACAGTTTCAAGAGTTGACACAGTTGCTCTGTGGAAAGCGTGGTCCTGCTGTTCAGAGTGGTGTCTGATTTTAACCTTAAACAGACCACCTCTACTGCCTCATCAACAGGAATGCACGTAAAGAGTGATGTAACATCAAAAGAGACCATTGTTTCATCAGTCTCCATGATGACATCCCTCACCTTATCCACAAAGTCCATGGTGTTCTGTATGTGGTGTTCTGAGCTGCCAACTAAAGGGATGAGTACAGATGCCAGATATTTGGAAACATTGTAAGTGACCGAGTTAATCATGCTAACAATTGGTCTTAAAGGTACACCTTGTTTGTGGATTTTGGGTAAACCATACAGACTTGGCGTGGCCTCCCCTGGGTACAGTCTGTGGTACAGAATACTGTCAATAGCCTTGTCCTGCTTCAAAATTTTCAGGCAATCTATCAACTTCTTCTTGTAACCACTTCCTGGATCTCTTTTCAGCGGTTCATAAGTGGTTAAGTCACTAAGGAGTGACATAACTTTCTCATGATAGTCTTTCTGGTTCAAAATCACTGTGCACCTTCCTTTGTCTGCTGGGAGAATTATGATGTTCCCTTTCAGTTGGTCTCTCGGTGCAACATACTTGCTATGGGAATTGCGCCCCCGCGCGATTACCTGAAGGAATATACTCACACCTTTACGGCTAGGGGCGTCACCGCCGCACCAGAAGCCCCACCCTCTGGGTACTTAAGCGGCCTGCGCCCCTCCATCTTTCTCTTTTTGCCCTTCACCTCGCTTAAACCTGAACTTCGTGGGACTTCTCTGTTGTCGCATCGCTCGACTGAGGTGAGCTTGCTCCCTACACTGAGTGTACAGAGAAATTTTCCTGCGTATTGCTGGGCTGGCGTAAGCTGGTCCAGCTTTTTTCTTCTCACCTTCGAAGTTTTCTTCTTTCCGCAACTTTTCGCTCAATGGCACTAACTGCGTCACAACCTCCTGCAAGCCATTAGCAGGCTAACCAGCGAAAGCAAGACGATGGAGAAGACGGTTTCAAATAAAAGAAAACTAGGAACAACTTCGACGCTTCTCGCCGGACATGGCTCCCGAGAAGGGAAAACGGAGGACAAGGAGGAGGAAAACCAAGAAGACGAGTCCTCGCTTGCACCCATGCCCCAGCGGATGCGGCTACTCCCTCTCGGCGACGGACACCCACGAGGCCTGTCCTGTCTGCCTAGGGATTCTGCACGCGAGGAAAGCGCTGGAATTCCCCGACTCCTGCTCTCACTCCCGTCGAATGTCGGCAGTAGTGAGGAAACGACGGGCTGACGCGTTGGCCAAATCCATGGCTAGGAACGCGGCCCTGAAGGTCGCACGTCACAATAAAGTGCTCCCTCCTGAACCGGAGCCTGACAACGTGGACCTGATGCAGCGGCCGAGTCGGAGAGGACAACATGTCGGACTCCTCAGTTGACTCGACGCCTGAAGTGTCCGACCAAGACGCTGAATATGGTCACAAAGGGGAAACTGCTGATTCCTCCCAGAACCTGGCGTAAATCTTACCGGAACCAGACCTGTCGGTACCTGCCCCGTTCGACCTGTGCCACAGGGCAGCAGATGCCTTGCAGGTCACGTGGCCAGACCCCACGCCTCGCCAACAGGCTACGAGGCTAGCGGGGAGCTACTTCTACGCGAAACAATCGACAACGTCACAGAAATTACCAATTTTCCCAGACTTCCTCATGGAGCTCAAATGCTCCTGGGCGGAACCCGGAGCTTCCATCATGCTGCCATTATCCCGACTCCTTGACGTCGCGGGAATGGAGACAGCAGGCCTCGCCAACGCATCCCCGATAGAGGAGACTCTGACGGCTCACTTGGCCCCCACAGTCACGGGGACGAAACCTACGCTACCCAGCAGGGCCTGTCGCGCTTCAGAGAAACAACTCGAGAAGTGCTACAAGGCTCAGGGCCTCGTAGCTCGTGCAATGAATGCATCGACCATGGTGCAAGCATACCTGGCGGAAAAACTCCAACATATCCAGGTAACAAAAGACGAGCAGGACTCGACGGAAGCC
>JBBPBX010050693.1:0-24871 GCA_038048925.1 Garcialebias charrua
AGAGATGAAAAATATTTTGAGTCTCAATTTATTCTCAACATCTTCCAACATCAAGCTCAGGAGAAACGACTGAATTACACCCGTTAAACTGCTCTTTTTATATTCTGTCCCTTTCACAATAAGAGCACATTCTGACATGAAATATATACAGTACATTTGTGTCTGCCACAAAATGATATTTAGGAGCTTGACAAGAAATTAAAGTTATAAATAAATACAAGTTAACAAACAGAAGACATATCCATTACATCAAACAAAAACATTGTTCGGACATATTGAGTTGTAGCAACTACAGAGGAATTAAGTTGATGAGCCACACGATGAAGATCTGGGAGAGAGTTGTGGAAGACAAGAGGTGACTATCTGTGAGCAGCAGTATGGTTTCATGCCAAGAAAGAGCACCACAGATGCCATCTTTGTTTTGAGAATGCTGATGGACAAGTACAGAGAGGGTCAGAAAGAACTCCATTGTGTCTTTGTGGATTTAGAAAAAGCATATGACAGGGTGCCGAGGGAGGAGGTGTGGTATTGTATGAGGAAATCTGGAGTGGCAGAAAAGTATGTTAGACTGGTACAGGACATGTATGAGGACAGCAGGACAGTGGTGAGATGTGCTGTAGGAGTGACAGATAGCTTCAAGGTGGAGGTGGGATTGCATCAAGGATCGGCTCTGAGCCCCTTCTTGTTTGCTCTGGTGATGGACCGACTAACAGATGAGGTCAGGCAGGAATCCCCATGGACTATGATGTTTGCAGATGACATTGTGATCTGTGGTGAGAACAGGGAACAGGTGGAAGAGAACTTGGAGAGGTGGAGGTATGCACTTGAAAGAAGAGGAATGAAAGTCACCGTAGTAAGACAGAGTACATGTGTGTGGATGAGAGGGAGGCCAGTGGAACAGTGAGGCTACAAGGATCAGAGGTCACAAAGGCGCAGGACTTCAAGTACCGTACTTGGGGTCCACTATCCAGGAAAATGGTGAATGTGTGAAAGAGGTGAAGAAGAGAGTCCAGGCAGGATGGAGTGGATAGAGAAAAGTTTCAGGAGTTTTACCCCATGGTTGCTCATATTTTAATACCCCAAGGCTCTCGGGCCGTGGAGGAGGTTTAGCTGTCATTTATAAATCTTGTTTTGACTGTAAGCAGTTGTCCCCCCCGACTGCTTTTTCTTCGTTTGAACTGAGCATGTTTGAGCTCGGCTGCACTCCTCCACTTTTGTGCGCAGTCATATATAGGGCTCCCAAGTACAATAAGGATTTCATACGGGACTTTTCTGATTTTTTGAGTGATTACATGTCCAAATATGAGCAAATTTTATTTTTAGGAGACTTTAATATCCCGGTGTGCAGCCCTGGAAAGCCGCTGGTGAAGGATTTTTTAGATTTAGTGGATGCATTTGGTCTCACTCAATCAGTGAAGGGCCCAACGCATGAACGTAAACACACCCTCGACCTTGTCTTATCTTATGGATTGTCTATTTTAAACTTGGTAATTGGTGATGCATTGTTTTCCGACCATATGCCAGTTTTATTTGATTTTATTCCTGTTTCTAAAGCTGTTAAACCCTGTGCTCCTGCTCGAAGCTGCCGTGTTTTTAACTCATCCACTGCTGCTCATTTTTCCACAGCCTTTAATAGTTTAAATTCACTGCTCTCTGTGTCTCTCAGCACTGAGGAGTTTTCACTACATTTTGATTCTTTATGCAACACTATTCTGAATGATGTGGCCCCAATTAAAATTAGGCGTTCAAAGCCTAAATCTGACCCGTGGTTGAGTGACCACACCCGTGCCATTAGGCAGGTATGCAGGAAAAATGAACGCAAGTGGAGAAAGGATGGTCTCCAAGTCTCATTTGATATGGTGAGAGAGAGTTGGCGTCGCTATCAACAAGCTGTAAAAACAGCCAGAGCCAAATATTTCTCTGACATTATTGTTGCCAACTCTCACAACCCCCGTGTTCTTTATGATACAATCAACACGGTCCTAAATTCACATGAACCGGTTCCTATTGAAGCATCTAAAGAACTTTGTGATAAGTTCCTTCAATTTTTTTTGGACAAGGTTACGAACACGAGGGCTTGTATTTCTTTTCCTTCCCATGACCCTTCCATCCTGGTCCCCTGTCCTGCACTTTTTGATCATCTGGAGCCTATTTCTCTCTCCTACCTAGAGAAAATTGTCACCAGTATGAAACCATCAGGTTCCCCCCTTGATGTTGTACCTCCTTGTTTTCTTAAGGAGGTATTTTCTACAGTTGGCTCTTTTGTTCTAAATTTGATCAATAGCAGCTTAATGTTTAGCGTGGTGCCAGGCAATTTTAGACATGCTGTGGTTCAGCCATTATTGAAAAAACCTGGCCTTGATCCTACCTCTTTGTCCAACTTTAGGCCAATTTCAAAGTTACCTTTTATTTCAAAAATATTGGAAAAAGTTGTTTACACCCAGCTGAAGGACTTTTTGGATGAATTTAAAATTTTGGAGGTCTTCCAGTCTGGTTTTAAAACCTACCATAGCACTGAATCTGCTCTTTTAAGGGTTTTTAATGATATATTTTTATCGCTGGATTCTGGAAACTGTGTTTTACTTGTGCTTTTAGATTTAACAGCTGCTTTTGACACAGTCGACCATGAAATTCTTATCGCCAGATTGGAGCAATGGGTGGGCATCACTGGCTCAGCTCTGCAGTGGTTTAGGTCCTACCTTTCAAATCGAAGTTTCAGTGTGAAGATTGATAATTTTACCTCTGCATCTGCTGCCCTCCCCTGGGGTGTACCCCAGGGATCTATCCTTGGTCCTCTGCTCTTCTCACTTTACCTTCTGCCACTCGGCTCTATTTTCAGGAAACATGGTGTGCAGTTTCATTTGTATGCGGATGACTGTCAAGTCTATTTTCCTGTAAAACAAAATGGCTCCACGCAGTCTCTTCTGGACTGTCTTGGTGACATTAGAGGGTGGATGGCGCTTAATTTCCTTCATTTTAATGATAAAAAGACCGAGGTTATGGTCTTTAGATCTAGTGCTCCTGACAGTCCCACCACTTTTGATTTTTCCTCTTTGGCCCCATATGAAAAGTCGATTGTGACAAATCTAGGAGTGAAAATTGACCCCTGCCTGAAACTGGACTGTCACATCAACAGCATGGTTAAATCCTCGTTCTTTCATCTGAGGCGCCTGTCAAAAATCAAGCCCCTCCTTTCTAGACGCCACTTAGAGACCGTAATCCACGCTTTTATTACTTCACGCCTGGATTATTGTAACTCTCTTCTGATTGGAGTAAATAAGGCCTCGCTTTCTCGGTTGCAGCTGGTACAAAATGCTGCTGCACGATTTTTGACTGGTACAGGCAGACGTGAGCACATCACTCCAGTTTTAATGTCCCTTCATTGGCTTCCTGTCCAGTTTCGAATCCATTTTAAAGTTTTATTGTTTGTTTTTAAGTCTTTGAACGGTTTTAGTCCCTGTTATCTGTCTGAACTGCTTCAACTTTATGTGCCATCACGTGCTCTCAGATCCGCTGACCAGATGCTTTTAGCAGTCCCAAAAACCTTTTATAAGACCAGAGGAGACAGAGCATTTTCAGCTCTGGCTCCTAAATTGTGGAACGAGCTGCCACTGAAGGTCAGGCAGGCCCCATCAATATCTGTTTTTAAAACTCGTTTAAAAACACATATGTTTTCATTGGCTTTTAAACCAGAATGAGTTCACATCTCTGTTTTAGTGTTGTATTATTTTACTTGTGATGTACCGATATTTATATGATTGAGATTGATTGTTTTTATTGTTTTGTGCTTGTTTTTATTCTTGTACAGCACTTCGGACGGCTGCTGCTGTATTTTTAAGTGCTTTATAAATAAACTGGTATGGTATGGAGTGATTTGTGACAAAAAGGTGTCAGCAAAGGTCAAATGAAAAGTTAACAAGACAGTGGTGAGACCAGCTATGTTGTATGGTCTGGAGACAGTGGCATTGACAAAAAGACAGGAGAAAGAACTGGAAGTGGCAGAAATGAAGATGCTGAGGTTCTCCTTAGGAGTGACAAGGATGGATAATATTAGGAATGAGATCATCAGAGGTACAGCACAGGTTGAACAACTGGGAGATAAAGTTAGGGAGGCCAGACTGAGATGGTTTGGACCTGTCCAGAGGAGGGACAGTGGCCCTCATGCACGAAACAGTTCGTATTCTTATCCTAAATGTCTCCTACTTTTGTTCGTACGAAGCGTTCGTACGAACATGCCACGTCAGATCCAACAAAGTCTTCTATCGTCAGGAAATGTGTGTATATGAGCTGTGTAAATAATGATGAATCCCACCTGTTCTATTCACCTGCTCGTGCACGCGGGAGGTTATTTACATAATTCCCACCCCTCAAAACACCATATAAGGATATAGTTTCCTGCCACCGCGAGCAGGAAGTGTCCATTCATTCCGGCTTTTATGCGTCAGAAAACACACAAACGCGTTTGGCGAATTAAAATTGACTCGCCTTTGATCATAGTGTCAGCCCCGGATCTGAGCGCAGACCCACACAGAATACAGATGACATCAGTGAGCGCCCACAGTCAACAGGCAGTTTATATTAAAAATGACATGAAACAAGCTGGTTTCGCCTTTCTTCTCCCCTGTCTCTGCAGCGGCGCTGTGTATTTATGTGTGTGTGTGTGTGTGTGTGTGTGTGCCGACAGTGGCACGGGGTGGGGGAGCCGTGCCGACAGTGGCGCGTTGCGTGGCACACGGTGGTCGACATGAGTGGCGCGGGGTGGGGGCGCGTGGCGTGGTTGCGCGGGCGCGTTGCGTGGCACACGGTGGTCGACATGAGTGGCGCGGGGTGGGGGCGCGTGGCGTGGTTGCGCGGGCGCGTTGCGTGGCACACGGTGGTCGACATGAGTTGCGCGGGGTGGGGGCGCGTGGCGTGGTTGCGCGGGCGCGTTGCGTGGCACACGGTGGTCGACATGAGTGGCGCGGGGGGGGGCGCGTGGCGTGGTTGCGGGGGGCGCGTTGCGTGGCACACGGTGGTCGACATGAGTGGCGCGGGGGACGCGCGCGGGTGGCGCAAGGTGGTGGACGTGGGGGGGGGGGGTATTGAAGCCGCTTTAATTAAACCAATATGTGTGGTTGCATTTAATTGTTTTTAAACTCAAAATATTTTCTAAATAACGAAATATAAAGTTATTAGTGGAGAAAAGGCAGTCTGGATGACAGCAGACTGACGCTCCTAAAATATACGACAGGTCTGGACCACACGTAAATTTTGTTCGTATCTGAAAAAAATCCTAGGATACGAAAACATTGTTGGATGCCGCAAATGATCCCAAATCACTCGCACGCACAGGATAAGAACAAATCTGTGCGTACGAACGGTTTGTGCATGAGGGCCAGTGTGTATATTTGTAGAAGGATGTTAGAAATGCAGCTGCCAGGAAAAAGACAAAGAGGAAGGCCAAAGAGGAGGAGGAGATTATTTTTGAAAATGGACATAATTTTTGAAAATGCATCATTTTGCCTATATAAATGTGGATATGCTTCCTTTTCTTTATATTACTTATCAGTATAGTTTTCCTCACATTATGTTTTGAGGAGACAATCTTTGTTTTTCCAATATTGGGGGAGGGGGGGTTCCAACACCTACCTACTACCCCCCAGCCCCTTGGGGTTTTCCACCCAAGGTCAGAATCATTTCAGAAAAGGAGTGAAACAAAGGCAGTTTACAGAAAGTGTAAGTCATCAAAATGCAAACATTGTTTGTAGCGCTGGACCTCACAGAAAACATTGGCAGTGGACTGGAATGTTCCTGATGCCCAGCCAAACCTGTTCAAAACATTTTAAATTTAACATAAAGCGCAGACCCACTTCGATGAGTCACGGGTCATCTCTTGCAGATGTTTTTCATATAAAATTTAGGACACTGGGCACATGCTTGCTTAGTAATGACCCAGGCTGCATTTTTGTTGTATTCTAAATTGTTGACAACTTAACCATGCATGCTGGCACGCTTGTAGAGTATAAAGCCTTTAATAGGCTGTAAAATAAGTCAAAACATCGTGTCTCATGGAAGATTTAGACATTCTCAGACCTGCTGGTCTCCCAGAAGTTCTCTGGCATGGGTGTATCCAGATAGTGCAGGCTCTGCTGCAACAGCTCAGTCCGGACGATTTCAGCCTGTTTCTCATTTGTTCTTGCTCCTTATGTAACCAAAACCACAGAGTTTGTGTACTATGAGAAATGGGTGGAGCAACAATTGAATTCTGACTGAAAATGTCAAAGCACACGATAACTTAACTGATTGTTTTTAAATTTTTAACTGCATCCCCATTGATTCTCAATTACCAAAACACTTGACCAGCTGTTGAACCACTAGCAAAAACAAAGCAAAAAATAAAAAAAACTTTATAAAGTTCCTAAGGGAGTTACTAGTCTGAAACCATGATTTTCAAACTGTGGTTCTACTACAACCAGTGGTAACAACTACAATTTATATAACAAACTTACTAATAATCTAAACTGCACATTTTATTTTGCTAATAAAATGATCATTTCACAAAAAATACCGTTCTGGCATTGTAGAATTAGAAAAATAGAAAAAGTTCTTTTTGTAAATAAACAAAATATTTTTGTTTTGTTTGTTTCAGTTTTGCATCTATACGTGAAAAAAATCTTGAAATGCCGCCACCTGTGTTTTCATGTAGACAGCTGAAATGTAATCGATGATGTGATAGCACTGCTTCTAATCTGACCTACACCCTCAGGGCATCCTCCTGAGTCCTCATCTTCTTGTGTTTACGTTTTTTTTTACCTCAACATTTAAACTTTATGCACATGCACCACACATTGTTTCCTGTTTCTGGTATATTTTCGTGGCATTGTTACACCGTCACATGCAAAACTGGCATGGTTACTTACTACAAAGTTTTTGGAAATTTTATTTTTGTTTGGATGAAGATATTTCTTGAAACAATATCGTGTTTACAAGAATTTTTTTAATTTTATTTTTAACAAAAAGTCAAAATGTTCTGGTAAAACGGCATTTTTCCTTTCTACTTTTGTCTTCATGCTTGCTCAAGATGACATTTCTGCGATGGAGTTAAATTCAAAGCAGTCTCCTCTTCAGACAAAAAGTGTTCACCTATCATTTTTATATATAAATGTTTCTGTTCAGTAAACCGAGATGATTTCTGTTGTGACTTGGTCCTATATAAATAAACTGAATTGAATTTCTGCGTGAACAAGGACTAAGTTCCATCTTGTGAAGCCTTTGTACACTATTTTGATATAACATTTTCTGTTGCACATTCCTTAAATTCGGTACATTCCTAGTTTTTAACAGTTTTGATATTGACTCTGTACCTGACTCTGCACGATTTATGCGTGTGAACTATAGCCGAACTGAACTGATGAGAATTGGAGCAGATTTGCCACGAAATATAGCCGAAATCAGCAACAAGCTCAAAACTACGCTTGGTAGAATGCAGATTTTAAAGTCATACCTGGAATCTGCAGCAGAGGCGTTCCAGCGGGCAGAAGAGGAAGCGCTGCTCCCGGTTTAAGAGGAGGGGATGCCGGTCGGGGGTTATGGTGAGGCTGCGAGCTAACGCTAAAGCCGGAAAATGCCGTCTCTCTCTTTCTGTCAAACGTCCGCTCGCTGGACAACAAGATGGATTTACTTCGTCTGAGAGCGGGCGCCTCAGAAGAGATGATGAAGTGTGCGGTGCTTTGCCTCACGGAAACATGGATTACAAGTGACACGCCGGATACAATCTTCCAGCTGGATGACAGACTCTTTTTTAGAGCGGACCGCTGCAGCGAACTAACGGGGAAATCACAAGGAGGTGGGGTGTGCATTTACATGAGTAAAAGTTGGTGCACAAACTGTACTGTGGTAAAAACTTCATGCTCGAAGACTTTGGAGCAGATAACAGTGAGGTGTCGGCCACATTATCTTCCCCGCGAGTTCTCAGGGATTTTCATCACAGTTGTTTACATTTCCGTGAATGCAAACGACGCCCACAGGGGTGTCAAACTCATTTTCATTGAGGGCCACATCAGCATAATGGCTGTCCTTGAAGGGCCAGATGTAACTTATAAATGTAACTAAATGTAATCGAATGTAATGTAAAATAAATGTAACTACCGTACTCCTTAATGTTGAATAACTCATTTATTATAACTTATTCAACTGACAATTACAGTTGCATAGAAAACATATGTTTGCTTGTTGCTCTAACATAAATCCTTTTAAATTTTGTCAGCTTATGAAAACCCACATAACTCCATTAATGAAGGATCAAACTGTCCAAGTTAATAAAGAAAAATAACATAAAACTGAGCTGCAAAGAACATGTATGACACATGTAGCATTTTACAAAAAAAGGCTACACACAGCCTTGCATCCCACTGATGGGTTGATGACAACTTTATTTTGGTATTTTTAGTTGATTACATATTATTTATGTGTAGCTGCTGTTGTAATTTATGTGTAGCTGCTGTTGTAATTACAATATTTAATGTTTGCAGGTCTTATGTGTGTATGCACACAAATTGTTTGACTCCGTTCACAACTATATTACTCAAGTTTTTTGGTTACCGGTAGTCTTTGATGAGGAGATGCGGCCTGTCCTTGAACACACCAAGTGGATTCTCTCTCTATGATTGATCATGTTCTGAAAATGATAAAAACAAAATGCAAAATCATTAAATTGCACAGTTAAAAGACCGTGTAAAGTGAAATTAAATGTGTGTTTTTAGTTTGTCACATGGCATAAATATGTGTTATTAATCACCCATATAAATCTGACTGATTAAAAACATTGTTTTCCTTATAAAATTAAGTCTCAAAAATCATGAAAAAACATAATTGTGCCCTGGTCTGAAACGGTGGGGGCGTGTCATTACGTGGGCGTGGTTTCAGCGCAGTACTGCGGTCTGCAGCTGAGCTGTGTGTGGAGAGGCAGACAGGAGCAGAGCCAGTAAACCTTTGAGATTTTTATTAATGAAAAGTGCATTATAAATTGAATTCATTATTATTATTATTAAACCTGCTCTGTTTTTATCTGAGTTCTGTCTGTAACAGCAGTTACTTTTTCCAAGAGTTACGCTGTTTTTGTAAATAGTTTTCTTGTGTGTTTTTAATCTGGAATGAATAAAAAAAATAAAAAAAAGTTGTACCATGCGGGAATTGAACCCATAAGGTTTGGGACGGAAGGCGAACGCTTTTTCCATTGACCTATCCAGGCATTACAGATACTCGGTATAAAACCACGCGGTATAAAAACACGTTATGATTTGTACGGGTGCCCTGACCATTGCGACATCCAGGGAAGATGCACGAACGAGGCATAATTGATTAGCTAGCTAACAATGAACAAAATATCTATGCTATTGCTATCTGATGCTATCTGCGATTCGCGAGTGAACGGCTCCACCGAGGCGAATTTATACGGCTGGAGCTGCAGGGGGTGGGGCTATACTTAAGAAGACCGCGTGACGAAACGCGGTCACATTTAAAACACGCCTAAAAAATCCTGAAACAGAAATATCTTTATACACAGTTTGCTCTATAACTCCAAAATTAATTGAGCTACAATTTTGAGACTTTTTACTCATGTACAACATTACAATTATGACATTTACAATGTTTATTGAAGAAAATATTGAAATTCACTTTACACGGTCTTTAAATGTTCTTCTTCTTGGTTGAATTATATTTTATTATATTTTAATTAAGTTTAAAAAAAATGCTAACCTGACAAACAGAAAAGTGGACAAGATTGTCCTGTTTCACTTGCCACATCCATAAGTCCAATTTACGCTGGAAAGCCGTGATCATGTCGGACATCTATGTGATGACTTGTTTGCGTCCCTGCAGCTTCTGATTCAGCTGGACGAGATGGTCGGTTATGTCACAGACACAACACAGCAAAGCCACACAGCCACTTTGGATCTGATAGTTCAGACATGAGTTTTCCTTTACTCTGCTTCAAAAATGCTCCATATGAAAAAGACTTGGAAGCGTGGGTGATTTCTTCAGCCACAATGAAGCTAGCTTTCACTGCGGCCTCGTTGTTGGCTGTGGATTTCGTGAACAAACTCTGCTTCGACCGCAGTTTGCCTTTTAATTCTTGGGCAATGTGTTGCTTTTCCTGCAGGCTAGCTTTAGCGTACTTAGCTCCGTGTTTGGTTTCAAAATGTCGACGCAGATTGTACTCTTTGACAACCGACACCGCCTCGTAACATAAAAGACATACAGGTCTTTCTCCTTGAAGCACAAACAAGTATTCACCTTCCAATCTTTCTTGAAACAATCTTCCGTCTGCATCAACTTTTCTCTTTCTGGACATTTTGGGATCACTATTTATATCTCAATTCCACTCATTGGCATGGATGTAGAAACACTACCGCGGCTACCGTAACCGAAAGGCATTGTGGGTCTACCGTAATCCAAAGGCATTGTGGGAAATGTAGTTTTTGGTCAAAACACGCTCGTATTTATTTTTAGACACTCAAAACTTTTAAGCTAAGCTCTCGCGGGCCGCATAAAATGGCATGGCGGGCCACATCTGGCCCTCGACCCTTGAGATGGACACGTGTGCCCTACAAGAACTGAATGATCTGATAAGCTCGCTGCAGAGTGAACACCCTGAGGCTCTTTACATTGTGGCTGTAATCACGTGAATATAAAGGACTGTCTTCCAAACTTCAATCAACATGTAACCATAGCAACACGTGAAAACAACACCCTGGACCATGTTTATACAAACGTAAAAGATGCATACAAAGCCAAACCCCGCCCCCACTTAGGATTATCTGATCACATCTCCATATTAATGGTTCCTGCTTATCTGCCGCCGCTGAGACGCTCCAGACTAGGGCTGAACGATTTTGGAAAATAATCTAATTGCAATTTTTTTTCTATAAATTGCAATTGCGATTTAAAACGCGATTTTTTTTTTATATCTTGAGTATTTTTTAACAAACAGAAGCAATAAATCAATCTGTTTTATAATAAACAATGTCAGATTCATTTAAAGCAGAGATTACAATAAAGCAAACAAATCTATGCCTTTTCTGTTCACCATTTCTATTTTTCTTGTTTCATAGACATAATAGTAAACATGTTAAGTGAACTTCCTAACTACTGTCTGAACTTCACATGACAGTTAATAAATAAATATAAAAAATTTGTTATAAAAAAATTACTGTTTGAAGTTCAAACAGTTCGGTCAGTGATCCCTGTCGGCTGATACTTTGCTTATTGAAGTTGAAGCACTGGTTGTGTCATTCTAGCCATGCAACCATCGTAAATGTCTGTGGTGTTTTTTTTAAAGTGTTGATAAAGATTTGTGTCATGTGACCAGTCAAATTGCAGCCTTCGCGATTAGAAAATCTCATTTTATCATATTGCGATATTATTGCAAATGCAATTAATTGTTCAGCCCTACTCCAGACCGGTACAAAAGAAATTTAGATGTTGGATCCAGGACAGTGGCCCCATACTGAGGGATTGTTTTGAAAGAAGAGACTGGCAGGTTTTCAGATAAGCTGCTGAAAATGGAGGATTGCTTGATCTTGACCAATACACATCCTCAGTACTGGGGTACATTAGCACATGCTCTGACACTAGCTGTGTTTCCATCCATTTTCATTTCGAATTTTGAGCTACCTCGCAAATATGTAAATACAAATTAATGCAGATCAGAAGTGTTTCCATCTACTGGCTTGAAGCGCTTCTTCCAAGCCGCGCACAGCGTCATTACGTCAGACGTCAGCGTCATTACGTCAGACGTCAGCGTCATTACGTCAGACGTCAGCACTGCGCATGTCTACAGTAAACAGGAAGTAGCGGTTGTAAACAGAACCCGGCCACACATCTCATCAAAATGGAGAGAATATTTCAGGTACGTGTTGCTATCGGGCGAGTTGTATTTATTCTGTCATGCCAACTAGTTTTAGCGATGTTACATGTTGTCCGGAGCGGAAACAGCTGATCAGTCACGTGACGTGAATGTTCGCTACGGCAGCACGAGTCGGCAAATGTGTTTCCATCTGTCGTTTTGCGCATCTGCTCATTTTCGAAGATCCCAAAAACCACCTCAAGCGAGCGTATAAACTTTTTGGCGAACTTGAGAAAGTAAATACGGATTTTGCCGTTTCCATTAAGCTTTTCTGCTGCGATACTTCAAAATGCGCACCTAGAAACCTTGATGGAAACACGGCTAATGTCTCCACTACAAGATATGTTAAGCTACCCCAACAGAAAACCTTGGCTGAATGCAGAGGTTCGCACCCTGCTGGCAGCCAGGAACACGGCCTTCAGGTCTGGAAACTCATGCTGGATCCTCACCAAACGCTTTTCGCGCAGCCGAAACAGCCACTTTACATTGAAAGTCTATGTGGCCGGGCATCTTGGAGCAGCGGGGCGTGACGCGGCGCGTCTTCAGCATTTCAAGCAGCGCAGCAGCGCCCGGCAGTCCCTTTCCACGCACGCGCGTCCGCAGCAGCCGAGCAGCAGAAGCAAGAATATTCTTGCTTCTGCTGCTCGCAGCTTAGCAGCAACCAATCGGGAGAGACTCTTCTATGTGATGACGCAACGACGACAGGACTTTTTGTGGACTTTTTAAACTTACCCCGTCGAGCCTCCGTGGCGAAAACAGCCTCCGGTAGTAAACCTGGCATTTTTAAAGTTGCTGCTGTCCACTCGAGCGTACATCACCCCAAACATTAAAAAAAAGTTTTAATCTCAACAAAGACTTTTGGAGCTACAATTCGGCTCATAGAAACCCCCTCAAGTGTTAACGAGGCTCACGTACAGCTGATTTTATCTGCTCGGTGCACAGAAAAACAACACATATCTGACCGGGAAGGGAGCCAGACGCTCCTCCCACTGCGTGTCTGCAGACACGTTTGGTGGAAACAGACATCTGTTGACAAGCAGCAAACACGGTGCGTTGGGAGCTTTTTTATGCGTTTAGTGGGGATGTAGCATCAGATGGGGATGTAGCATCAGATGAGCTGAGAAGGACTAGAATAGAGCTGGTTGCTGGCATTAAAGGCTGGTTTATACTTCTTGTCGCACGTCTTTTACCCCCCGTTGAGTGAACCCAGCGATGACGTAATTGCGTGTGTGTCACCGACCGCATGAGTGTTTATACTTGGAAAGACGTGGGGGATACATTATAGTAAATCCCTCCCTCTTCCCTCCCACTGCATACGTCGGCGAGTTTCTCTCCTCAGGGTCTCCGCTCGCTTTAAACGCGCATTTTTACATAACAGCGGAGTTTTCTTTGTTTTAAAAGCTGCGCGCATGCGCGATCCTCTTCATTTTGTCAACTTTACACGCGCATGCTTTAGCTTCTGTGTGCGCGCGCGTGTTCGTAAATATATATACAGGTAACCCCCGACCTACGACCCCATCGACCTGCGAACCACGGGACCTACGAACATATCATATTTAATAAAAATATGAATTAAAAAAAAATATATATATATATATTTTTTTTTTTTGTGTTTAAATGTTCTTAATTTCATGTGTACATCACTTTGTTGCAGCTCTGGTTGTTTTAAAGGCTTTATAAATAATAATTATGATAAAAAAGATCATTTCTGATCATTTTTGAGCAATTTTTGGCAACAGGAAGTAGGTCTTCAGTTTACACGGTCACAAATTAATGTAGAACACCGGACGCTATTTTAGGTTCAGTCACTGGGGTCTCCGGTCACAAATTAATGTAGAACACCGGACGCCATCTTAGGTTAGCTGCCGAGAGCCGGACGAAGACTGGTGACCAGGATGGCTTCATATGGATTAATTACTAGCTGGAAACGTCTCTGTGAACTTTGTGGATGTCTCAGGCAGCAGCGGATTTATCGCCGATCGTGCCAGGCCGCCGTGCGAACACCTCCGGCCGGCCTGGCTACACCTCCGGCCTGGCTAGCTCCAGAGCTAACACTGGAGCTAACACGGGAGCCGGCCTTTTGAACACTGGTGACCAGGATCGCATCATATGGATTAATTACTAGCTGGAATAGCTCTGTGGACGTCTCAGGCTGGAGCAGCGGCTGGAGCAGCAGCTGCAGATTGATCGCGCCGCCGCTCCAACACTAGCTCATGGCTTGGCTAGCAGAAGCTAGCCAGCTAGCTAACACAGGTCTGGAGCAGCTGCGGTGGCTTGCCGGCCCCCGCGCTGCTTGGCCCGAAAACAATCAACGCATGGCAACCTATGTCGGCTTTGACCATCTCAAAGTAAGAAAATATATTTTTATTTATTCTGTAAATGTGAATAGCAATGTTTAACATTACAGTACACCAGTGTTTTTCAACCTTTTTTGAGCCAAGGCACAGTGTTTTCATTGAAAAAATCCCGAGGTACACCACCAACCAAAATTGTAAACATAGATACACTGTATCTGCCTACATTACCACTACCGGTGTATGAATGTCTGAATGAATGGGTGGATGGCTGGTATTGTAAAGCGCTTTGGGGCTCCTCACAGGGGGCTGGAAAGCGCTATATAAATAAGCTCCATTTACCATTTACATTAAATATATAGTCATTCTTATCAAAGTGTCTTGAATAGGAATGAAATGAACACAAAAATGTATTTTTATCATGTTTTATATTTCTTATTTCAAAGTGCACTTAACATGAAATTGCACTTAACATGCCTTCAAATATACCTGAACAGTGCCACACCAATGTGGTCTTAAAATTAAAGAGGATGAAATTACACTTAACATGCCTTCAAATACACCTGAACAGTGCCACACCAATGTGGTCTTAAAATTAAAGAGGATGAAATTGCACTTAACATGCCTTCAAATACACCTGAACAGTGCTACCATTCTCTCTACATTTTACTCACTTAGTGTGAAACCTGTGCCTGTTTGGATGAACACAAAGCTGATATTCTGGCACGAATTGAAGAAAACACACACACAAAGCTCTTCCTCAACAGCTCTCAGTCTCTCTCTGCTTTTAGTTTTCATGGCAGTTAGGCTGGAGAAGCTCACTTTGCACAGATATGTTGTGGAAAATGGGAGCAATGTCAAAATAGCTAAAAGTAAATCCAAAAGAGATGTAAGCCTTACTGTACAGTCTCACGTTCACAGTTTCTGCCTTCTTCTGATTTCCACTTGGGCCTTCATCTGGGTCCGAATTTTGTCCAGGGACCAGACCGGATTTAGTATTTTTTCTTTTGAAAAAGTTTTCCATCGCTGTTTGTTTGAGAAGATCCTCGCTGTTGGTTTGTTTTGCTCACTGCTCACGTCACGTTCATGCACCGCTACTTCTCTTGTTTTAATGTGCGACGCTATGCTCTATACTGCCACCTATCGCGCGGTAAGGAAATTACACCAGTTAATAAAAATTTCATAATTTACTAATTTTTCACGGCACACCAGACAATCTCTCGCGGCACACTGCTGTTCCGCGGCACACTGGTTGAAAAACACTGCAGTACACTACTTTACATGCTTAAATGTGTGCGCGCGCTCCGTTAGCATGATAAATAAAGGTTGAATGAATGAATGAATGAATAATTTTTTTTTTTTAATATAATTTTCACCCCCTACCTACGAACGGATCGAGCTGCGAACGGTTCTTAGGTCCCAAACTCGTTCGTAGGTCGGGGGTTCCCTGTATATATATATATATATATATACAGGTAGTCCCCGATTTACGAGCGCTCTGATCTGCGAGGTCCCAGACTTACGAGCTGCACATTTTTGGAAAAAACGAAAAAAATACCGAGTTTTCATGTGTTTTTTCACTTCAGTTAGCTAGTTAAGCATATAAACACACGTTTCCGATCATTTTTATGCACTCAAAAGTAGTTTTTAGATGAAAATAGAGTGTTTTTAGGTGCGCTGGCGAAATTTACGAGCGGACTTCCGAGCGGACTTCCGGGTTGCGAATTTTTGGAAAAAACGAAAAAAATACTGAGTTTTCATGTGTTTTTCCACTACAGTTAGCAAGTTAAGCATATAAACACACGTTTCCGATCATTTTTATGCACTCAAAAGTAGTTTTTAGATGAAAATAGAGTGTTTTTAGGTGCGCTGGCGAAATTTACGAGCGGACTTCCGGGTTGCGAATTTTTGGAAAAAACGAAAAAAATACTGAGTTTTCATGTGTTTTTTCACTACAGTTAGCAAGTTAAGCATATAAACACACGTTTCCGATCATTTTTATGCACTCAAAAGTAGTTTATAGATGAAAATAGAGTGTTTTTAGGTGCGCTGGCGAAATTTACGAGCGGACTTCCGGGTTTACGAGAGCAATGGCGGCCGTTCCAAATTACGAGATTTCCGGTTTACGAGCGCCCCCTTGTGACGGATCTCGCTCGTAAATCGGGGAATACCTGTATATATATATATATATATATATATATATATATATATATATATATATATATATATATATATATATATATATGTATTGGTGTGTGTGTTGGGGGCAATGCGCAAAGTGTGTGGTCTCCAAGCTCTCTCCACCCTCGCAGAGACGCACGGTTTGCGTGTGCACGCGCACAGACGAGTTTCTCTTCAAAACTATCATGTCAAAGCAAAAACAAACAAAACAAACAAAAAACGCCCACAAACTTTGAACCAATCACACGCTCCGAGCCGCAACCTCCGCATCTCGCAGTGCTGACTGGGGGCCATGTACAAGACAGCGGTCACCGGGGGATCGCAGCGGGAGTGCAGACGGAAGTTGCGCAACTTTTTTTCACTCAACTGGGGATAAAAGACGTGTGACAAGAAGTATAAACCAGCCTTTAGAGGGCAAAGGCCACATATTCACAGAGGATCGAGTGTCAGTTCTCTTCACAAGACCCACGGAGCATGTGGAGGGGAACTAAATGCATAACAGATTATAAAGGCAGGAGCGAAGAATGCCCCAAGACCTATCTCTGCCTGATGCCCTTAACATGTTTTATGCACACTTTGAAGACCCAAACAGATCACCCAGCACCAGACTCGCCTCATCACCAGATGAAAAGCATCTCAGCATGACCGTAGCAGAAGTAAGGGGTACTTTCAGGAGGATCAAACCTCACAAAGCAACCGGCCCAGACAACATCCCTGGGAAAGTGTTGAAAGAATGTGCTGATCAGCTCTGCGATGGGCTGGCCGACATCTTCAACACCTCACTTGCCCTGGAGATAGTTCCCACCTGCCTGAAGACTGCCACCATCATCCCAGTCCCAAAAAGCTCTGCAGTGACTGTTCTGTATGACTATCGGCCAGAGGCCCTCACCCTGATAGTCGCCAAATGCTTCGAAAAACGTCATGACCCACATCAAAACAACCATCAACATCAACGAGGACCCTCATCAGTATGCATACCGCGAGAACCGATCAAAGGAGGATGCCATCTCCTCTGTGGTCCACATTGCTCTCACCCACCTGGAACAGAAGGACTCATACGTCTGTATGCTGTTTGTGGACTTCACATCAGCCTTCAACACCATGATCCCCCAAACCCTGATGGACAAACTATTCACACTAGGACTGGGCCCCTCCATTTGCAACTGGGTCCTAGACTTCTTAACAAACAGACCACAGTCAGTGAGGATCCACAACTTCTCCTCTTCCACCATAACCCTCAGCACTGGCTCTCATCAAGGATGTGTGTTGAGCACTCTCCTGTTCACTCTGCTCACATATGATTGTGTAGCTACCCATCCATGCTGTCACATTGTAAAGTTTGTAGATGATACAGCTGTGGTGGGATGCGTCACAAACAATGATGAGTCCAGCTACAGGCAGGAGGTGGAACACCTGGAGAGCTGGTGCAAAGAGAATAACTGTCACATCAATGTGAAGAAGACAAAGAAGATGATTGTGGACTTCAGAAGGAACAAACACACCCACACCCCACTGAACATAGAGGATCTGCGGTGGAAGTGGACTCCAGCTACAAGTACTTGGATGTACACATGAACGATAACCTCAGCTGGAGAAACAACACCACCAGCCTGATCAAGAAAGGTCATCAGAGACTCTACTTTCTAAGGCGGCTGAGACAAGCTGGTCTGAGAAGCTCAGTCCTCACCTCCTTCTACAGGTGTGCAGTGGAGAGCATCCTGTGCTCCAGCATCAACGTGTGGCATGGAGGCTGCACAGCTGCAGAAAGAAAAGCTCTGCAGAGAGTGGTGAAGGCTGCACAGAAGTCTGTTGGAGTCAGTCTCCCCACCATCACAGACATCTACACCTCCAGATGCAGGAAGAGGGCCACCTGCATCATGAAGGACCCCACTCACCCAGCACACACACTTTTTGCCCCACTCCCCTCAGGACGGAGGTTGAGGAGCATTAAGTGTAGAACCACTAGACTGAGGCTGTTAGACTCTTGAATATCTAACCAGAATAATCACTGAAATATCACTCATGTTGCTGCTGATCTGTTTCATGTTGCTGTGTTCATTCGTGCTCATCTGCTCATACAGACTCATGTTCGTGCTGTTTGGTGTAATGTTTTCTATGATATTAATGCTTAGTGTATTTTTAGTTGGTGTTTTTCTTAGTTCATATCTTAGATGTTATTACTGTTTTTCTTTAACTTTTTATTGTTGAATGTAACTGGGACCCTGTGTACATAATCTCGTTTCATCACATGTACCACATGTGGTGCGTATGACAATAAAGATTCTCTGACTCTGACTTAAATGGAACAGTGGAGTGGTTAGAGCAGTCATCTTCCAATGCAAGAGTTGGGGGTTAGATTCCACCAGTAGTCATATGCCACCTTGGGCAAGATACTGAACCCCTCATTGCCTCCAATGTGTGTCCCATCAGTGTATGAATGTGAAAAAGCTCTGAATATTCTTTGTATAGATCTAGTAGAGTTCTGTATGAATGGGTAAATGAGGACACAGACTGTAAAGAGATTTGAGTATAATAATAATAATAATTGTCTAATCTTGTCATCTGCGTATGTTTCCCATACACAGACGAAATTCGTCTCTGCATTTAACCCAACCACCTACCAGGCGGTGCAGTGAGCAGCCATAGAAGGCGCTCGGGGAGCTGGAGAAATAGGTGTGCACTCATAGACACCCCAAGATGTGTAGTGGCCGGGACGCGAACCCGCGTCCTTCGGGTCCCAAGTCAAACGCCCTAACCACTACACCATCTTGGCATCTTGATAAGATAGAAATATGCTATATAAGTACAGTCCATTTACCATTGAAACCTTAAAGACCGTGTAAAGTGAAATTAAATGTGTGTTTTTAGTTTGTCACATGGCATAAATATGTGTTATTAATCACCCATATAAATCTGACTGATTAAAAACATTGTTTTCCTTATAAAATTAAGTGTCAAAAATCATGAAAAAACATGATTTTGCCTTGCTCTGAAACGGTGGGGGCGTGTCAGCGCGTGGGCGTGGTTTCAGCGCAGTACTGCGCCGTGTCCTGCCCCCTTCAGAGCTGAGCTGTGTGGGGAGGCATACGGGGGAAGCAGAGATCCACCTGCTCCGTTTTTATCTGAGTTCTGGCTTCCAGCAGCTTCTTTTTCCAAGAGTTACGCTGTTTTTAGTGCACTAACAACTCTGGTTATGTTTTTAAAGTTGAGGACACATAACTCCGCTGTTATAATCAGCGCTATTTTAGAAGATGAGCGGACTCGCGGTCCGACCCGGTCACATCGCATGTGGGGTCTGTGTTGGTGATTAAAATAAAGAGTAATCACGTTGATAAGTTATCTCATCTGTGTCAGCGGAGTCACGGCGTTTCACGGCGCGCGCGTGGCAGGATTTCAGCTTCACGCGATCGCCTCTCACACACACACACACACGCACGCGCGCGCGCGGGGGGGGCGCGGAGGTGCGCGGAGGTGCGCGGAGGTGCAGGTGGCATGTGGTCGCTCCAGCAGCACGCCTGGGTTTCATGGTACATCCAGACCGAACGCGATTTCAACGGCAAAAAAGCTCAACACGCACGCAAGTGGACGCACTTTGTGTCCAGACCAAAAAGCCAGAAGCGAAACTACCCAGAAAACTGCTGCGCAGGGTTGCCAGATAAAAATTAATTAATCATCTAGTACTGTTGCTTATTTTTTATTTTTTTTTACCCAAACTGTCATATTTGCTGCGTGAGGGTCTGATAAGATTAATAATGTGTTGAGTTTAGTGAACATTTGCACTGAAAAGGGGTAAAAATAAATAAATAAATAAATAAAATTCATGTTTATCTGGCAACCCTGCTGCTGCGGGGGTGTGGGGGAGGAGCTTACCGGTGTACCGAGTCGTCAATGCACTCCGCGAGGTGAGGAGCTCTTTATTTCTGTCTCTGTGGAGCAGACTTGACTGGTTGTGAAGGAATTGTCGCGAACACACAGCTACAATGAGTTTCTCTTCCATATTCCATGACTCCGCGGGTTTTTTCTGTGTTCCACAAACAATACGTCACATGCGCAATGGTTTCCGCGTCACTGGTTTCCGCGTCACATAGGGACTCTCCCCCTGACCCCCTCTCTTCTCCCCCGACTCTCCCTGATTGGTTGACACACCAACCAATCGGGTAGAGTTTGAGCGGCGTTTGAAAGTTGAACGGCGAAATCTTCAGCATGTTGGAGGCGTGCTTTGGAGGTTGACGCGGGTTCACGTGCACGGAAATCGCTCTCCAGCACGCTCAACACGCACGCGACGTGACGCAAGACGCCAGGAGGCTGCTGGAGGTGCGTCCACCATAGACTTTGCATGTAAACTGGACGTTCCTGCAGTAGAAAACGCATTCGGTCTGGATTCACCATCAGAGTACTGGAGGGAGACGGTCGGTAGCGAGTGAACGGCTCCACCGAAGAACGCATTTATACGGCTGGAGCTGCAGGGGGTGGGGCTTGTGACCGCGTGATGAAACGCGGTCACATTTAAACCACGCCTAAAAAATCCTGAAAGAGAAATATGTTTATACACAGTTTGATCTATAACTCCAAAATTAATTGAGCTACAATTTTGGGACTTTTTACTCATTTACAAGATTACAATTATGACATTTATAATGTTTATTGAAGAAAATGTTGAAATTCACTTTACACGGTCTTTAAAATTCAAGAAAAACTTAACAAATTAAATTGACATGTCTTGCAAATGTTTCAAGACATTTTGGAGACCCCCACAAAATAAACTTTCTTTCACAGCCCAGTGAAGAACTGGTTATAGCAAACACAAAAATTGCTTCTACTTTGTCAGGTTTTTAGATATTGAAATAAAATATTGTGTGTGAGTAGCTGATAGTCATCTACAAGCGAGATGCGAGGAGTTTTTTTTTTTCCAGTATCAAAGTCTTTCTTCTCAGCCAAGAAGAAAGAGTTTGATAGGATTTGTTTTTACCTCCAATTTCCTACCTGTGTTCAGTTTCACTACTTTTTCTTTGTATAAACAGATCTCCCTTGTAAATGAGTGTTCGAGGCTCAATGTGATTTACGGTATCTGTCTAAAAAGGTTGAATGAATGAACAAGCACTGACAGATCATACAGAATCTTTAAAGGGGACCACACATGCAAAATTCACTTTTTAATGTTTTTTTTACTAAACTTTGGGTATTTACTTCATAAAAAAACAGTCCTTGTGCCAAAAAAATGCACCCAGTGGTTTATTTACTCTAAGTAGATTTATTTGTCTGTGATTAAAAACGCTCCGTTTCACACTTCCTGCGGTTTGTGATGTCACAAACCGTAGCCAATCACCTCAAACCTGAGTCCAGCCCCTCACCTAGCAACCCCTGGTGATGCTCCACCCACTTGAGTATAAAAGATGTCACGGTTGCCTAGCGGTTTAGGAGCTGACCTGGCGGTCATTTATTCATTTATTTAGCCCCCGGGGGGCTAGGGGTTTGCCCTGCTCCAGCCATGCAGCACATCTCGAGTAAAACCAGAATGTTTTATTACCTTGTTTGAATGAACTCTGTCTCGTTGAAACTGTGCACACACACTCTAGCGGTTTGGACTTGTTTCTTATATGATGAAGGACTACTGTTGCACAACTGTCAGTTTGGTTGAGCGGTTACGACACTTGACCGCCACGCAGGAGAGCGGAGATCGCGTCCCGTCAACGGCATCTTTTTTTTCCCCCCCTTTTTTTTAAAGCCTTTTGTTTCGGAGAAATCGGGGTGAGACTAGATATATACATCGACATAATAATACTTTATAATTGTTATTTTTACGTTTTAGTTCAATTTTTAGTGTAATATCGCTCCCAACGCGCAGCCGGCAGAAAACTGTGCACACACACACTCTCTCTCGCGGGGCGACAGTCTGTACCATCAAGCACCACTGATCGATATATTTTCAGATTAGCAACTTATTTATTTTAAGAATACCTTTCACTTCATCAAAATCTTATCAAAACTTCAGCGTTCTAAATGTAGGTGGTTGTGATTATTTCTTATACGATGAAAGACTGCTTTTTACATAACTACCCGGTTGGCTCAGAGGTAGTGAACCGGACTCGTAATCCGAAGGACACGGGTTCGCCTCCCGGTCGCGGCATCCCTTTTTTTTTTAAGCCTTTTGTTTTGCAGACCGCCGGCGAAGACACCATTTGCGTGCGGGAGTTGTTGGGAGCTACTGACTTTTGAGGTCCGGGGGTCCGGTCAAAGGTTGCCTCATGCGGATAAATTAACTGGAGCGAGACATTCTGTGAACTTTGTGTGTGTGGACTGAAGCACGCTCCCAAAAGCGCCGCATGCAACGAGCGGAGCTAACACCCCCGCTCGGAGGAGGAAAAGCTATTCGAGGCTAATGCTAAAAAAAGGAGCTGTAAATGGCGGCGCGCGCAGAGGGCTTTTGGTAAGTTATCTAATGCCTCCTACCCACCGCCCCCGGCGTCGGGCGGCCGAAGCGGCCGGATAACACCGGTTTACATTCAAAGTCTATGGAGGAGACGCGTGGAGTCACGGGGAACAAGGAAGCGGCGAGATTCGAGTGATCGAAGCGGCGCGACGGCAGCCTGCACACGCACGCGCGCGTCGCCGTCGAGCCGCAGACGTCCCAAATGTTGATCTCTGGCGGCTCGACGCATCCGGCAAACAGTCGGGAGAGCCTCGCTATCTGATTACACAACCACAACGGGACTTTTTTCGGACTTTTTAAACTCACCGGATCGAGCCTCCAGGAATTGGACCCAAACTCCGGTAAGAAACGTGGCATTTTTACAGTTGCTGCTGACAGGCTGCTGTACTCTCCAGTGTAGATCACCCCAAACATAAAAAAAAGTTTTAATCTCATCGAAGACCGTCGGAGGTGCAGTTAAAACAACAACTGAACCCGGAAAACAAGCCAGAGACCCCTCCCTCTGCTACCCCCTAGTGTACGTCATCAGACGGTGTTCAGTGGTTCAGTGGAACCGTGACCAGCGCCAAAAGGGGACGGCAGGAGCGTTTGCAGTTGTGCGGTGGGTAAGAGGCATTAAGCTACTAGCACTAACAGTAAGTCAAATGAGTAATAAAAAATAGCTAATTTTAAAATAACAACATATTAGAGATACTGGCTGTTACAGAGGGCGTAGTTAATGTAAATAGGTCTTTGTAGGGCGTGGCTTTCAGACCTCATTATTCATAAACCGGTCGTTTAGAACGGAAGTGAAATTTGGCAGAATTAGAAAGGGGATATTTTATTATCCAAGCATTATTTTGTGTATAAAATTGACTGAAAATGGTCTGGATAGCCCACAGATAAACCACAAAAAATTATATATCCTACATTTGGTCCCCTTTAAGACTTTGGCATGCAAGGCTGTGGGCATTCCTTCAAGGCATGCTAGTTTCATTTATGTCAGAAATTATTCTAAACTTGTCATCTTGTATTTTAAAGGGGACCACATATTCAAAATTCACTTTTTAATGGTTTTTTTACTCAACTTTGGGTATTTACTTCATAAAAAAACAGTCCTAAGGCCAAAAAAATGCACCCAGTGGTTTATTTACTCTAAGTAGATTTATTTATCTTTGATAAATACACTTCGTTTCCCACTTCCTGCGGTTTGTGACGTCACAAACCGCAGCCAACCACCTCAAACCTGAGTCCAGCCCCTCACCTAGCAACCCCTGGTTAGGCTCAACCCACTTCTGTATTAAACACATGACTGTTGTTTTTCATGATTTCATCTCATCTTTTGTTTATATGTTCTTAATTTCATGTGTACAGCACTTTGTTGCAGCTGTGTTTTTTTTAAATGGCTTTATAAATAAAGTATAATTGTTATTTTTATGTTTTAGTTCAATTTTTAGTGTATTTGCGATCGCTCCCAACGCGCAGCCGGCAAAAATTAAACGAGCGGACCCCCGGCGTAGGGACCGGCGGCAACGGGACACTGCTTCTGGCGGATGGAGCGGAGCTTCAACTGTACAGCCTCGCTGCTGCCTCGCAGCAGCCTCGCAGCAGCGAGGACCTTCTCCTTACGGATTAATTTACGGGAGACACTTGGTGAACTTTGTGTTGTCTTGACTGGAACAGCGATAACTCCCAAAATCTCTGCGTGCAACGAGCGGAGCTGGCGAACACCGGAAGAGGAACAAGCTAACATTAGCATCGGATTCGGGTGGTCTCATGCTAAAAGGAGCAGCAAATTGCGGCGCGCTCAGACGGGTTTCGGTAAGTTATCTTAAGCTAGCACTAACAGTAAGTCAAATGAGTAATAAAAAAAGAGCTAATTTTAAAACAACAACACATTACAGATACTGGCTGTTACAGAGGGCGTAAACAGATCGTTGAAGGGCGTGGACTTCAGAACTTGTATCAGAAACCGGTCGTTCAAAACGAAAGTTAAAAATGGCAGAATTAAAAAGGGTATAATTAATTATCTAAGAATTATTTTGTGTATTAAAATGAATTAATATTGTCAAGATAGCACACAGACATAACATAAAAATT
>JBBPBX010050694.1:0-16734 GCA_038048925.1 Garcialebias charrua
AGCCCAAAACCAGAAAAGTTGGCACGTTGTGCAAATCGCAAATAAAAACAGAATACAATGACTTGCAAATCTTTTTCAACCCATATTCAACTGAATAGAATGCAAAGACAATATATTTAATGTTCGAACGGAGAAACTTTATTTTGTTTTGCAAATAACCATTAACTTAGAATTCAATGGCAGCAACACATTGCAAAAAAGTTGGCACAGGGACATATTTACCACTGTGTTACATCGCCTTTCCTTTTAACAACACTCAGTAAACGTTTGGGAACTGAGGAGACCAATTTTTGAAGCTTTTCAGGTGGAATTCTTCCCCATTCTTGCTTGATGTACAGCTTAAGTTGTTCAACAGTCCGGGGTCTCCGTTGTCGTATTTTACGTTTCATAATGCGCCACACATTTTCAATGGGGGACAGGTCTGGACTGCAGGCAGGCCAGGGGAGGACCCGCACTCTTTTGCTACGAAGCCACGCTGTTGTAACACGTGCAGAATGTGGCTTGGCATTGTCTTGCTGAAATAAGCTGGGGCGTCCATGAAAAAGACGTCGCTTGGATGGCAGCATATGTTGCTCCAAAACCTGTATGTACCTTTCAGCATTAATGGTGCCTTCACAGATGTGTAAGTTACCCATGCCTTGGGCACTAATGCACCCCCATACCATCACAGATGCTGGCTTTTGAACTTTGCGCCTATAACAGTCCTGATGGTTCTTTTCCTCTTTGGTCCGTAAGACACGACGTCCACAGTTTCCAAAGACAATTTGAAATGTGGACTCATCAGACCACAGAACACTTTTCCACTTTGCATCAGTCCATCTCAGATGAGCTCGGGCCCAGCAAAGCCGGCGGCGTTTCTGGATCTTGTTGATGAATGGCTTTTGCTTTGCATAGTAGAGCTTTAACTTGCACTTACAGATGTAGCGACGAACTGTAGTTACTGACAGTGGTTTTCTGAAGTATTCCTGAGCCCATGTGGTGATATCTTTTACACACTGATGTCGGTTTTTGATGCAGTACCGCCTGAGGGATCGAAGGTCACGGGCATTCAATGTTGGTTTTCGGCCTTGCCCCTTACGTGTAGTGATTTCTCCAGATTCTCTGAACCTTTTGATGATATTACGGACCGTAGATGGTGAAATTCCTAAATTCCTTGCAATAGCTCGTTGAGAAAAGTTGTTCTTGAACTGTTCGACAATTTGCCCACGCATTTGTTCACAGAGTGGTGACCCTCGCCCCATCCTTCTATGTGGATGACTGAGCATGTCAAGGAAGCTGCTTTTATACCCAATCATGGCACCCACCTGTTCCCAATTTGCATGTTCACCTGTGGGATATTCCAAATAAGTGTTTGATGAGCATTCCTCAAATTTCTCTGTCTTCTTTGTCACTTGTGCCAGCTTTTTTGAAACATGTTGCAGGCATCAAATTCCAAATGAGCTAATAATTGCAAAAAATAACAAAGTTTACCAGTTCGAACGTTAAGTATGTGGTCTTTGCAGTGTGTTCAATTGAATATAGGTTGAAAAAGATTTGCAAGTCATTGTATTCTGTTTTTATTTGCGATTTCCACAACGTGCCAACTTTTCTGGTTTTGGGCTTGTATATATATATATATATATATATATATATATATATATATATACCTTTATCAAGTTACCAAAACAAGACTCATCACATGTGAGCATTTTTATTAAATGTATTAACATATTTTACATTTTATTCTACAACATCTTAATTGAAATACATTTGAACATATATGTTTGAAACATTTGGCATTCTTATTTAAATTTCAATGTGACTTTTTTATTATCTGGTACAATACGTGGAACTTATTTTATTTATAAAAAAGTGACTTTATGCAGCTTGTAAACCTGGTGCTTTCTTGTCTTTGTCTTATCTAAATCATCCAGTTTTTGTCCCAGATAATTCTGATCCAAGCAGAGCTCGTCTCTTGTCTTCATTGATGTTTCTCCTCTTCAGTGTTGGTGTCACTTAGCTGACATCCTTAGTGTTTAAAAGAAAGAGGGTCATCAGTGTTCAAACCAGCAGGATGACAATGAACGGTGGGAAGAAATTACCGGTAAGCTGATGTGTGACTTACCTCCAGGGTGGACTTGACTGCCTGTAACTGGAAGAAGACTCGTCCTCCTTCCTCTGGACACACCGTCTTCAGCTCCTCTCTGCTCATCCCCAGTAGCACCGAGCCACTCAGGACGCCCAGACAGCGCACAGTGCTGAAGGGGACAAAATCAAATAGAGAAAAAAATCATTTCCTGTGAAAATGCCGTGTGAATGCTTATTGCTGAACTTGCGGAATACAGCTGAAATTAGCTTAAAACATGCTGAAATGTAGCTGAAATGGAAGAACAAACCCAAGTTAGCAGGAGCAGAAAGAACACGTATTTGCTGAGTTAGGTTTAAATTTGTAGAAATTAGCACAAAATTTAGGAAATCAGATAAAAAGCTGAAATTAGCAACAACAAAAAAAAATAGTTGAAAAGGCAGAAAGAAGCTGAAATTACCAGAAAGAAATGGAAGGAATTGAAATGCTAAATATTGTGGAATTAGCTGACAAGGCTAAATTTAACACAAAAACAGATAATAGCTGAAAAAACAGAAAAAGCCTAAAGGAATTAAGCAGAAATTAGCATAAAGAAGTTGATTAGGTTGAAATTTGCAAAAATTACCACAAAAAGAGGATTTTTGTTAACAGCTGAAATTAGCTAAGAAATGCAAAAAAAAGTTAGCTGAAAAGGCAGAACAAGCTTAAATTAAACAAAAGGAAGTGGAGAGTGCACAAATTTTCCATGAGTCTGAAAGAAGCAGAAATTAGCACAAAAAGTGGAATTTATCTGGAAAAATATTAAAATTAGCCACAAAAAAAAAACTGCTGAATAAGTAGCTAAAAAGTCTGAAGGAGCTTAAGAAGAAATTGGAAAGAGCACATTTTTGCTGAATTAGGCTGAAAAAAGTTGAAATGAGCGCAAAATATGTGGAATTAGCTGAAAAAGCTAAAATTAGCATAAACAGCTAAATAGTAGCTAAGATAGCAGAAAATGCTGAAAAACTTGCATAAATAAGCCGAAAGAAGCATACTAAGCTAAAATTAGCAGAAAGAAGTTAGAAGATGCACAAAATGTTGTTAGTAGAAACAATCTGAAAGGAGCCCAAAACAACTGACAAACAGCTGAAATAGCTGGAAAAATAATGTTTAAATTTGCACAAAAAAGCTGAAAGAAGTTGAACCAGAAAAAAATGTGAAAGGGTTGTAAAACAGATCTAAAGATCTGAAGGATGAAAAATGAGCTCAATTCATTTTCGATGAGAAAAAAAATGGCAGAAAAGGCTAAATATTGCAAAAAGCTAAAGTTGCACCAATAGCAAACGCCATAGCAGGATTGTCCTGAAAGAGCTGAACATTTGTTGAATTAGCACAAAAATTATGGAATGAGAAAGATGCTGAAAAATGTACAGAAGAAAAATGGATCACGATGTTTCGCATTCACACAATACACACAAGTGTAACAGTAAGCTTGGTTCATGTATAACAACCAAACAGGACATGATTGCACGTTTCCTCAGTCTGCCTTCAAAACAGCACATTTAGTATGTTGTTCCTAAACTTCTTAGAAAATTACATTTTACACTGAAATCCTTGTGAAGATGGATAAAAACCAACAAACAACATTAGAGATAATGTCAGTATGTGCATCTAATATTTATAGTTTTTCCAATCATTACGGTAATAAAAAGGTTTTCAGGAAATTGTATTAAAAATAAAAAACTACTTCAGGTATGGAATCTGCTTGAACTGACTTATCCCATGTAAACGTGTATTTGTCTAAGTCAAAACAGTTATTCTGCTATGAAAAAATTATTTCAATTTTTTACATAAAAAAGATTTCAAAAGATACGCTGAAGGAAAAACTAAAAGCAGACGCAAAATAAGTGTTATTATTTAACCAATATTTCACATAAAATGATTAAAATGACTAAATGTTGTTTGGAGTCTCAGCCAAGTTGAATCTTATTTACAAACAAAAACAATTGGGCTTTTTTTTCTGTTTATTGAAGATTTTCTCTGTGGATTTTTTAAAATTTTAATAAAAGGAGATTCAAGTTTTTAATCTGTAATGAGTTACTCTGTTTATATATACTGAGCTCACAAGCAAATCAGTCTCCCTCCATTCCCTCCTGAGGGTTGTTAGGGTCTTTGTATCCTGGTTCACAAAATGGTAAATGAACTGTACTTATACTATATAGTACCTTTCTGTCTTATCAAGATACTCAATTACAACACAAACTGTGCCCTCATTTACCCATTCACACAGCACTCTACTAGATCTCTGTGAAGATTAATCAGTGTTTTACTTGGGTGCCACCTCAATGTGTGCAGGATCAAAGCTTTAACATTATTTTCTACCCAAGGCAAACTCAACAAATCAACGGGCAAACTGGTGAATTAAAGTCCCAAAATGCCCACCATGCTCCAACACTGGTTCCAAAAATGATCTGGCTGAACCGACACCACCTTCAGGCCCACAAGCTGAATCCATTTGGCCTTGCTACATCTGGATTCTGATGCCGTCCAACAACCGTAAAGATCCACAGTGTTTGTGTTGCAGCTCGACTCACTTGGAACCACAGCTGAGTGGGTCCTAAGAACCAAGCTGGAAGTGGATGAGACCATCCAATGGAAAGACTCGAGTTGACCCAAGTAGGGCTAATGGAAAAAGGCCAAAAGATCCTATTGGCCCTCAGGAGGGAATGAAGGGGTAGCAAAGTTCAAAGGAAAAGTTTACAAGACAGTGGTGAGACCAGTTATGTTGTATGGTCTCGAGACAGTGGCATTGACAAAAAGCCAGGAGAAAGAACTGGAAGTGGCAGAACTGAAGATTCATTCATTCAACCTTTATTTAGTCAGGTAAATCTTATTGAGTCTCGAGGGCTCATTTACGAAAGCGACCTGCTACAAACTAAAGAATGATGAACAGCAATGATACAATTACAACAATGATACAATTACAATAAACAAAAGAAAAAGAAAAAGTAGCAAAAAGTAGCAAAAACATTATAAGGTAGATGTACAAAATCAAAGACAGGAACATATCTGCATTGGTTTCTGCCAACAGACTCTTAAAACCATTTAGAGAAGTCAAGGTCGAGAGCTTCAGATCTTTTTGTAAGATATTCCATGAAGCAGGAGCAGAGTAGGAGAAGGCCCTTTTTCCAAGTTCAGTCCTCACTGACGGAACACTGCAGGTAATCATGTCCTGAGAGCGCACACTGTAGCTGCACTCACGCAAAGACATGTAGGAGGAGATGTATGAGGGCAGCAGACCAAGAAGTGATTTGAAGATGAAAATGTACCAGTGGAAGAGTCTGCGTGAGGTTAATGATGTCCAGTTAACCAGTGAATACAGGGTGCAGTGGTGGGTACGATAATCACAGCCAGTTATGAATCTTAGTGCACCATGATAGACAACATCCAACATCCGCAGGGTGCTTGTAGGAGCATTCATGTAGAGAATGTCACCGTAATCAATGGAGGGAAGGAAAGTCACAGATACAAGGCGTTTCCTAGCATTCAGTGTTAGACATGATCTGTTTCTGAAAAAGAAACCCAGTTTAACTTTCAGTTTCTTCACTAGGTTTTCCACGTGGAGTTTAAAAGAGAGATGCGAATCGACCAGGATACCCAGATATTTATAGGAATCAACAAACTCAATAGGGACACCATTTGAGGATAAAATCAGAGGAAGATCTGCTGGGACCGACTTCCTACTTGAAAAAAACATCCCTTTTGTTTTATCAGCATTTAGGACAAGTTTGAGACGGAACAAATCTGACTGAATGATGTCAAAAGCGGATTGCAGTAACTGGAAAGCCTTAGCTACTGTTTTAGCTCGGCAATAAACAACTGTATCATCAGCATAGAAATGTAAGGATGCATCAGGGATGCTCTGACCTACATTAGCTATATAGATTGTAAAGAGGGTTGGTCCTAAAACTGAGCCTTGTGGTACACCATTTTTAACTGTTAACTAGTTGGAAGAAGTACCGTTTTGTTGAACACATTGCCTCCGATTGGAAAGATAATTGGAAATCCAACCGATGGTATGATCAGAGAAACCGATTTCTGAGAGCTTATGACACAGGATGTTATGATCCACAGTGTCAAAAGCTTTAGACAGGTCTAAGAAAAGTGCAGCACAATTATCCTTAGCATCCAATGCTTCAACAACGTCATTAAGAACCTTCAGAGAAGCAGTTGTTGTGCTGTGTTTTTTCCTGAAACCAGATTGATGGAGAGGTAAGATGTTAAATGAGTCCAGATAATTTTTGATCTGAGAGTTTATCAGTTTTTCTAGAACCTTGGCTAAAATGCAGAGTTTAGAGATCGGTCGATAATTGTTCAGTGAGGTGGGATCACCTCCCTTCAGCAAAGGAAGAACAAAGGCTGTTTTCCAAGCATCCGGAATGGTGTTTTGGCTTATGGACAGATTAAAGATGTGGGTCACAGGGACTGTGATGATATGAGCAGCCAGCCTTAAGAAATAAGGTGGAAGTTCATCTGGACCTGCAGATTTTTTAGGATCAAGATCTTTTAACAGTTTATTTACCTCACTGACTGAGAACGGAGAAAAAGAGAAGGTGTGATTAACTGAGGATTTACTTGTAGGAGGGATTTGATTTGTAGAAGTTTGATTATTAGATGAAGTGGCTGATTTTCCATTTGTAACTGTGTCAAATAATGAACTAGAAGCAACAAAATGTTTGTTGAAACAGTTCAGGAGAGAATTGATGGTTTTCTAGAATTTTTTAGGGTCGTTTAGATTTTTGGAGGTCTGAGATAAGAAGTAATTACGTTTTGCGGCTTTGATGGCAGTTGTGCATTTATTCCTCAGCTGCCGAAATTTCAACCAATCAGAGTCTGAGTCTGATTTTCTTGCTGCGGCCCAAAGATGATCCCTCCTGTGCAGGAGGTCAGCTAGTTTGAACATATTACGCCCATTCTCCATAACCTTCATTGGCTTCCTGTCGCCTACAGAATTCAGTACAAAACTGCTCTCATTACACATCAATGCTTACATGGAGCTTCACCAGATTATCTGAAGGATATTCTTATTCCATACTCATCCACCCGGTCGCTGCGGTCACAGAACAGTAATCTCCTTCACATTCCGAGAACCAAATTAAGGACCATGGGAGACCGGGCTTTCAGTGTGGCTGCCCCCCACCTGTGGAACTCTCTTCCTGACTGTCTGAGAGCCCCACAGTCTGTGGTTGACTTTAAGAGCGGCTTGAAGACCTTTCTTTTCAACCGAGCATACTCTACCTCCTCATGATTCTACTTTTGATCTTAGTTGATACTGTTATTGATTTTACTTGTTTTACTTGTTTTATTGACATTTAATTCTGTTGCACTTTGTAGCACTTTGAGATTTTCATTAATGAAAATTGCGTTATAAATTGAATTCATTATTATTATTATTATTAGTTCAGAAGTAAACCAGGGGCTGTCACTGCCCTTTATCCTGAACTGCCGGAAAGGAGCGTTTGTTTACAATATGTTGCCAATCAAAGTGGGATAGATCCTAAAGGAATGACTGTTCACAGAAACGTTTCAAATCCCTTTTTTGAATTATTCTGGGCTTGGCAGGTGGAAGTTTAGTAGATCTAAGAGCTGCTATTACGGAATGATCACTCAAAATGTTAGCAAATACACCTGTACCAGGAAATTTATGAGGTGCATTTGTGAAAAACAGATCTAAGGTGGAAGATTTTTCGGGACATTTTTTGTTTGGTCTGGTGGGAGAATCGATAAGTTGTGTTAGATTGAGAGATAGGCAACATTCCTTGAATTTATCACAGAGGGGGGTCGACTTATTCCAATCAATGTTGAAATCTCTTACCATAACAATCTCATTGTGTTTTAATAATAATAATAATAATGAATTCCATTTATAATGCACTTTTCATTAATAAAAATCTCAAAGTGCATGTTTTAAATTTCCTATGAATTCAGTCAGGGAGGACAGAGCTTCAGGTATTGCGGAGGGCGGACGATAACAACCTACAACAGTTAATATCTGACCTCCCTTCAAACTGATGTTCACAGCTAAAGCCTCAAACTGGTTTGCATTGTTTTTTTAGACGCAATCCTGGCAGCCAAAGAGTCTCTGATGTAAATAGCGACTCCACCTCCCCTTTTATTACAATCACAACAATAGATCTTAAATTCATTGATTGCCAGGTCATTTTTCAAAACAGATGTTGAGGTTCTCCTTAAGAGTTACAAAATATTAGGAATGAGATCATCTGAGGTACAGCACATGTTGAACAACTGGGAGATAAAGTTAGAGAGACCAGACTGAGATGGTTTGGAAATGTCCAGAAGAGGGACAGTGGGTATATTGGTAGAAGGATGTAAGATATCTGGATACAGTTAGAAAGGACACGGAGGTAGATGGAGTGAGGTCAGAGTGAGATGGAGGAGGATGACTCTCTGTGGAGACCCCCTGATGAGGGAAAAGCCGAAAGAAGAAGAAAAAGAATAGTATTGCTGTTATTAGGAGGTCAAAGGTTAGAAGGTTGAGAGTTGCTGTTCCATCAAGTCATGTATGAACATTGACCTACATTTGGCTGAAGCCCTTGTCCTCGAGCCACACTTTCACTTCTGGTGGTTTGGATCTCCTCGTTAAGACGGGAGTTGCTTCAGTTTGCTATAAAAAAAAACAAAAAAAACATTGATTTTTACTTTGTTTTATGGCTTTCTGTTTCGTGACTTTTGAGCTTCTGCTGATCTGCTTCAGTTCTGGTGTGTTTTTGTGCGAGCAGCACCCACCATGTCGGGCTGCTCGTCAGCATCTTCCAGGATGTTGTTGGGGACATAGCCCTCCTCCCCGCTGCTGTTCCTCACTCTCCACCACAGCTTGGACTTGTCCAACAGCTGCGGACAAACAGAAACTGAATGTAACCTTGGAAAAAGTAGTTTGAAGTCTTTGGACTGAAGAAAAAGCAGACGTTCACCTCCACCGTTTCTCCTCTCCTGACGGTGAGCTCTATGTGGTTCCTTGAAATGAAGTCATGCTTCACACGTATGGGCTGGATATTGGTTTCATTCCTGCTGAAAAAAAAGGAGTTAAGTTTGAAGCATCACTGAAGTAGAATCTGTGTGTTTGTGTGTGTACCGGGTTTTCTGTGGAGGTGGTGGTGGCTTCCACTTGGCAGGAGTCTGCTCAGAAGAACAAAAGTATCTTGTAGTGCTTTGTTTTACTTCTGACTAGGAGAATGTGATTAGAAATTATTCTCACCTGTGGGTTTGGTCCATTTGCTACTGGATGTGAAGGTTTTGTGCTGGGTGCAGGTTGTGGACTGGGTGCAGGTCGTGCACTGGGTTCAGGTCGTGGACTGGGTGCAGGTCGTGGACTGGGTTCAGGTCGTGGACTGGGTGCAGGTCGTTGCATGGGTGCAGGCCGTGGACTCTGCCGTCTGTGCTCAGGGTTGTTCGGCGGGGGCGCTTCTACAACATCAGGGGGCTGCCAGCCATCTGAGAACTCCAGGGTGTAGGTTGGGATGTCCTCGTCATCCTCTGGCCATCTGGTGCTAGAGACAAAACCCACATCCTACTGGATCATCGCCTCACAGCAGTAACAAGAGCGCAACAATTCTTTGATCTTATGAAATGAACGAACGTTGTCAAATGTTTTGTCATACCTGGGGATGTTCCAGGCATCACCCAGAGTCTGCCACAGCTGGTCCTCCTCTGTGGACGCCTCCTCGCTCAGGAGACGGATGCACTCAGGGCTCAGCAGGGGGGCTACGATGGTTGGAGGAAGAGCTTCAGAGCAGTGAGACAGCACCTGGGGGAAAATGAACAACCTTTTGACAGAAGTGCAGCGAGACAGGCGTTTCCATCTAAGAATCTGCTGAAGCAGGTTGAAGCAGAAGCCCTTCATAAAAAAAATTAACATCCATCCATCTATCCATTCTCTTCTGCTTATCTGGGGTCGGGTCGTGGGGGTAGCAGCCTAAGTAAGGAGGCCCAGACTTCCCATTCCCCAGCCACTTGGGCCAGCTCCTCCGGGGAAATCCCAAGGTGTTCCCAGGCCAGCTGAGAAACATAGTCCCTCCAGCGTGTCCTGGGTCGTCCTCGGGGTCTCCTCCCGATGGGACAGGCCCGGAACACCTCACCAGGGAGGCGTCCAGGAGGCATCCTAACCAGATGCCCAAGCCACCTCAACTGGCTCCTCTCGATGTGGAGAAGCAGCGGTTCTACTCCAAGTCCCTCCCGGATGACAGAGCTTCTCACCCTATCTCTAAGGGAGAGTCCAGACACTTTGTTGAGAAAACTCGTTTTGGCCGCATGTATCCGAGATCTCGTTCTTTCGGTCACAACCCAAAGCTCATGACCATAGATGAGGGTGGGAACATAGATCAACCAGTAAATTGAGAGCTTCGCCTTTTGACTCAGCTCTCTCTTCACAACGACAGACCGGTACAGCGCCTGCTTCACTGCGGATGCTGCACCTATCAATCTCACGCTCCAGTTTTTCCCTCATTTGTGAACAAAACCCCAAGATACTTGAACTCCTCCACTTGGGGCAGGACCTCCTCCCCGACCCGGAGAGGGCACTCTACCCGTTTCCGGCTCAAGACCATGGCCTCGGATTTGGAGGAACTGATCCTCATCCCGGCCGCGCCACACTCGGCTGCAAACAACTCCAGCAAAAGCTGTAGATCATGACCTGATGAAGCCAATAGGACCACATCATCTGCAAAAAGCAGAGAAGTGATCCTAAGGCCAAAACGGATCCCCTCAACACCTTGGGGCTGCACCTATAAATTCTGTCCATAAAAGTTATGAACATAATCAGTGACAAAGGGAAACCTTGGTGGAGTCCAACTCTCACTGGGAATGAGCCTGACTTACTGCCGGCAATGCGGACCAAGCTCTGACACCGGTCGTATAGGAACCTAACAGCCCGTATCAAAGGGCCTGGTACCCCATACTCCCGGAGTACCCCCCACAGGGTCCCCCGAGGGACGTGGTTGAACATGCCTTCTCCAAGTCCACAAAGCACATGTAGACTGGTTGGGCAAACTCCCACGCACCCTCCAGGACCCTGCTGAGGGTGTAGAGCTGGTCCAGTGTTCCACGACCAGCACGAAAACCACACTGCTCCTCCTGAATCCGAGGTTCGACTATCCGACAGACCCTCCTCTCCAGAACCCCTGAATAGACCTTACCAGGGAGGCTTAAGAGTGTGATACCCCTATAGTTGGAACACACTCTATGGTCCCCCTTTTTGAATAGGGGGACCACCATCCTAGTCTGCCAATCCTGGGGAACTGCCCTCGATGTCCACACAATATTGCAGAGTTGTGTAAGCCAACACAACCCCACAACATCCAGAGCCTTAAGGAACACTGGGCGAATCTTATCCACCCCTGGAGCCCTGCCACCGAGGAGCTTTTTAACCACCTCGTGACCTCAGCACCAGAGATTGGAGAGCCCGACCCAAAGTCCCCAGGCTCCAATTCCTCAGTGGAAGATATGCCAGTGGGATTGAAGAGGTCTTTGAAGTATTCTTCCCACCGACCCACGACATCCCGAGTTAAGGTCAGCAGCTTACCACCCCATTATAAATGGTGTTGGTGGCGTTCTGCTTCCCCCTCGAGACGCCGGATGTTGGACCAGAATCGCCTCGAAGCCATACGGAAGTTATTCTCCATGGCCTCTCCGAACTCCTCCCATGCCAGAGTTTTTGCCTCAGCGACTACCTGAACCGCATGCCGCTTGGACTGCCGGTACCCATCAGCTGCTTCCGGGGTCCCACAGGCCAAAAAGGCCCAATAGGACTCCTTCTTCAGCATGACAGCATCCCTCATTGCCGGTGTCCACAACTGGGTTCGAGGGTTACCGCCACGACAGGCACCGACAACCTTGTGGCCACAGCTCCGATAAGCTGCCTCGACAATAGCGGTGAGGAATATGGCCCACTCAGACTCAATGTCCCCCACCTCCCCCGGAACGTGTTCAAAGCTCTCCCGGAGGTGGGAGCTAAAGCTCTGTCTCATGGGAGACTCTGCCAGACGTTCCCAGCAGACCCTCACAATATGTTTGGGTCTGCCAGGTCTGACCAGCATCCTCCCCCACCATTGGAGCCAACTCACCACCAGGTAGTGGTCAGTGGACAGCTCCGCCCCTCTCTTCACCCGAGTGTCCAAGACATGCGGCCGCAGATCAGATGAGACGACAACAAAGTCGATCATCGAACTGCTGCCTACGGTGTCCTGGTGCCAAGAGCACATATGGACACCCTTATGCTTGAACATGATGTTCGTTATGGACAATCCATGATGAGCACAGAAGTCCAATAACAGAACACCACTGAGGGTTCCGATCAGAGAGGCCGTTCCTCCCAACCACACCCCTCCAGGTCTCACTGTCATTGCCCACGTGAGCTCTAAAGTCCCTCAGTAGAACAAGGGAGTCCACAGGAGGCGCACTCTCCAGTACCCCTACCAAGGACTCCAAAAAAGGGTGGGTAATCTGAGCTGCTGTTTGGTGCATAAGCACAAACAACAGTCAGAGCCCGTCCCCCCACACGTAGGTGGAGTGAGGATACCCTCTCGTTCACCGGGGTGAATCCCCAACGTACAGGCACCAAGATGGGGAGCAACAAGTATGCCCACTCCTGCTCGGCGCCTCTCACCAGGGGCAACTCCAGAGTGGAAGAGTGTCCAACCCCTCTCAAGGAAACTGGTTCCAGAGCCAGAGCCATGTGTTGAGGTGAGTCCGACTATTTCTAGCCGGAACCTCTCAACCTCACACACCATCTCAGGCTCCTTCCCCACCAGAGAGATAACATTCCACATCCCAATAGCCAGCTTCTGTAGCCGAGGATCAGACCGCCAGGGTCCCTGCCCTCGGCCACCACCCATCCCACATTGCACCCGACCCCTTTGGCTCCTCCCACCGGTGGTGAGCCCATGGGAAAGGGGACCCACGTCTCCTTTTCGGGCTGTGCCTGGCCGGACTGTAAAAGCCTGGCCGCCAGGTGCTCGCCAACGTGCCCCACCTCCAGGCCCAGCTCCAGAGTGGGGCCCCGGTGACCCGCGTCCGGGCGAGGGAACATTGTTTCCATTGATTGTACTCATCATTGGGGTCTTTGGGCTGCACTTTGTTTGGTCCCTCACCTAGGACCCGTCTGCCTTGGGTGACCCTACTAGGGGGCATGAAGACCCTGACACCATAGCTCCTAGGATCACTGGAACACTCAAACCCATCCACCACGGTAAGGTGGCAGCCCAGGGAGGAGAATAAATAAATAAACAGTTGTGTTCAAAAGTTTTAGTCCACCCATAGACATTTTGTACCTGACCTCCTGTTATACAACCTTTCAAAAGTCGAGAAATCCTTGAATGAAACTAAACATTTAGTGTCGCTTACGAATGTTAAAGCAGAGAACAAGAAGTGGACAAGCTCAGGAGCACTTGGGTCATTGATCTTCCCGTTGAGCTCTGCCTGTAAAAAGTTACACAACGTGGCGTTAATGAGTGAACGAAGGATGAAGGGACTGTGCGTGAATAAAAACACGGACCAGAAGATTGAAGCCACTTTTGATTTTACGAAGACATTCTGTGAATTCCTCATCAGAAGGCATGGCGCCATTCACACCTAAAACCAAATAAAAATACAATACACATAAAGTGTGTAAAGGTACATTTTATGTTCATGCAACAGGTTAGTATCACTGAGCCGTGAGGGCTCATTTACAAGATAGACCTGATTTAAACAAAGAACACAGATGAGTTAAAGATAACAACAGACAATCACATAAAATCATACAAAATAATAAGTAAGTAAAGAAATGATATAAACTGAAACAAAAACAGCTACATTATAAAGTGATGTAAAATATTAAAAACAGGAACATGTCTGCATTGATTTTTGCCATGAACTTAGTTGTTTAAAATCCCTTAGAGGTCAGAGTCGACAACTTCAAATATTTTTGCAAGATATTCCAGGAAACAGGAGCAAAGTAGGAGAAGACCCTTTTGCCAAGTTCAGTTCTCACTGAGAGAACACTGCAGGTAATAATGTCCTGAGAGTACACGCTGTAGCTGCACTCATGCAGAAACATATAGGAAGAGATGTATGAAGGCAACATCTTAAGAAGTGATTTAAAGATGAAAATGTACCAGTGAGAGAGTCTGTGTGAAGTTAATGATGACCAGTTAACCAGTGAGGGTGCAGTGATGGGTACAGTAGTTACAGCCAGTTATGAATCTTAGCACACCGTGATAGACAGCATCCAACATCTGCAGAGTGCTTGCAGGAGCTTTCATGTAAATAATGTCACTGTAGTCAATGGACGGGAAGAAAGTTGCGGTTACATGGCATTTCCTAGCTTTCAGAGTTAGACAGGATCTATTTCTAAAAAGAAAATCCAGTTTTACCGGTACTTTCAATTCCTTTACCAAGTTTTTGACATGATGCTTAAAAAGAGATGTAAATCGACCAAGATTTGCAAGTATTTGTAAGAATCGGCAAACTTAGGAACACCATTCGTAGATAGGGTAGAAGGAAGTACTGCCGGTGACTTCCTGTTTGAAAACAACATCCCTTTGGTTTTATCAGCATTTAGCACCAGTTTGAGATGGAACAAATCTGACTGGATGCTGCTGAATGCAGACTGTAAAAGCTGAAAAACTTAACTGTTCTAGCTCGACTATAAACTGTATTGTCAGTGTAGAAATGTAAGGATGCAAGGAATGATCTGACCTACATTATTTAAAAGATTGTGAAGAGGGTGGGTCCTAAGACTGAGCCTTGTGGTACACCATTGTTGACAGTTAGCTGGTTGTATGGTGTATGTACTGTATGTTTAAAGAGCATACACTGAATTACCTTTTCCTTTTTTCTTTTTTCTTTTTTTCTTTGCATTTTTAGCTTCCATCGCACCGACTTTCCCCATGAAGATCTCTATGTCTCCTATGATATGGTTTAAAATATCCTTCAATAAAAATAAGAAGAGATATTAAAACAACAAATGCCATAAAATAATTTTCAAATGTGCGGAATAAAAAGGTGACATGGATTTCCTTCATCATGTGAAACTCACCACGTTCCGGTCCCGTTCTGTATACGGACGGAGAAGAGGCGGAGGGGTGTCAGGTTGCGGTGACGGGCTCCTCTTCCTGTGGGACACTGTTTGCTCCTCTTCCTCCTCATCCGGAGGCAGATCCAGTTCAGACTCAAGAGATTCAGTCTCTACTGGATGAACAGACCAAAATAAAAATTTAAAAACTGTTGCAGATGCTATCGGACCAGCTGCAGGTGGAGCTGTATGAAAGTGACATCACCTTAACATAAATTACATCACCTCTTTGCACTCATTGAGACACATGTTTAGCCATCTATGACAAGCACGCTATTAATTGTTCATAACCTTTCTACAGAACCCCACTTGAAAAAGTCTGAACTATCACTTTAATTTGACACATATGGTGTTTCTGGTCACGAACAATCAGAATCAGAAGGTCTACTGACAACAGAGGCAGACACTGAATGCAGTAAACATAAATGATCCTGACTGGACCTGTGGTCCTGCAGAACATCCGCAGTGAATTCATGGGTCTGACAGCGAAGCACGGAGGAGGGAGTGTCATGATGTGAAGCTCGTGCAAGTTTCCAAAGCAGAAGCTAAGAACTAAACCATTAAAATATTTCTCAACTGAACAAATTTAACAGTTTTTATTAGATGTATAAACTTTTGTTGCTATTAGTTTCTCTGTCATTTTAATTTAATAAAAATAAATAATCCAACAGTGAAGTGATATTTCATCAAGCTGCACTGGTAAAGAAAATCTCACCGTTTTCAGCAGCAGGCCTCGGTGGGGCTGAATAAACTGCATCTTTTGCTCTTTCCTTACTGCTTAAAACTTCTGCATAGCTGTTTCAAAACAAAAGAAAAGCACTTTAATGTGAAAACTAAAAAAATCATAGTTCCTACAGTGTCTGTACACTTCATGTTACCGTACATGGGGCGTGGATCGTCTTTCCTCTCTAAAAGTGCTCGTGTTAAACTCTTCTGGACATAATCAGCCTGAAAACCAGAAGAAACGTTCATGTGTGATTTCTCACATGTGATCACAGCCATGTTCAGGTGTATGTGTGTGTGTGTGTGTGTGTGTGTGTGTGTGCGCATGTTCTCACCCTGACTTCGTCACACTGGAACATAAAGATGGTGCTGGTGTGTTTTCTCGTGTTCTGGATGAACACGGTGAGCAGAGAGTCGAACACCTCGACGTCCAGCACTGCCTTCAGCTCCTGGACATTACTGAGAGGGATGGACTCAAGTTCCTCCTGAGGTAAACAACAACAACAAACTGAGTGTTTACATGTAAACGACTGTCAGAACAGACACAAATGCCAGTGCGTGCATGAAAACGAGTCAGTTGTAAGGTCATAATTAACAGAAAATTAAAATTAAATTCAACTGGAACAGCAAATTAGATCAACCCTTGTTTTATTTTTGCATCAATTAAAATTTTGAATTTTTGTATGTTTAATTTATTTTAAATATATTATTTTTACATCAAATAATGTTATTATAAGTTATATTTCTGCCTTTTCTGATTGTTTAAATTGTTCAAATGATTATCCTTTCATTATGACACACACACACACACACACATATACATATATATATATATATA
>JBBPBX010050695.1:0-24871 GCA_038048925.1 Garcialebias charrua
TATAAATACTGCAAAATGTAACATTTTAGTTTTGTAGAAATCCTCCATCTGAAATATGTACTGGGATATATACTAAAAAAATATTACAAGCTTATTAAAAATGTATGGTAGTTGTAGTTGAAGGGAGCAAGAGGAGTAACAGCGAAAACAAAAGCCACTGGCAATATACAACTTTAAATCAAGATTCTGTTCATTCTTATCCTTCTCCAGACATATCAGCAATGCAGCATCTGGGTCCACAACTTGCAGCTCCAGAATGTCATCATCTGTCAGCATTGATAAAAGAATGACAAAGAAAATGTATCAGACTACAGAACAGTATTTCAAAGCTTAGCACCAATGCATATTAAATATCATGAAAATGGAGCAGAGGACAACAAAAAGAGTAAAGAGAGGACGAGGCTAATTATCTAAACCTTTCCTCTGATGCATACTCAATAATCCAGGTAGAAAAATCAACAACAAAAAAAGCTAAGTCTGGTCCTCTGGACATTCATATCTAAACCTTTCCATCTTTGTCTCGGGTCTCTGAATTTGATTAGTGTACACTTCCAGTCCAGCAACCCCTGTAAACAAAGTGCACGTGTGCACATTTGTTTATTAGCAACTAGCTAATAACTAGCTAACAACTAGCTAACAGCTATAAATTGTGGGTAAACGCTTTACAAACAACTGTTGATAACAACAAGAGTTCCTACTGAAATAAAAGTATAGACACATAGCATCACGTTAACGTTACTGCAGTATAAGTGCAGTGTGAAACACCCACACCTGCTTCCACCCTCATTCGCCCCACTCTGGGCCTCTGAGCAAGGCCCTTAACCCTCACCATCTGCTCCCTACAGGTCTCTCTTGAAAATGAGTTCTCGTGGTTCAATGAGACTACCTGGATAAATAAAGGGTAAATGAGTAATGAGTAGGGATGTGCGATATAAACAGTACACAGTAGAAACTATAGAAATTTAGCCTACGATAGAGATCTGTCTTCTACCGGCTAACCGCAGAAAATCACAGTTGTCAGATTTAATCTTTACTTTTCTTCGAGCACTAAGTAGCGAAGCTATAAGCTAACTTCGTCCGGCTTGCCGTAGTGTTGCCATATTCGGACGCATGCGCAAAACGCTGCGTTCCGTTGAAAGTTTTTTTTTTTTTGTCGAAAGTTAAAGTAAGCGTTGGTCAGCTTTAAATCACAGTTGTCAGATTTAATCTTTACTTTTTTTTTGTTTAAAACTGTGCATAAGTGGTGTTAAAGTCTTTTCTTTGAGTGCTAAGTAGCGAAGCTATAAGCTAACTGCGTCCGGCTTGCCGTAGTGTTGCCATATTCAGACGCATGCGCAAAACGCTGCGTTCCGTCAAAAGTTATTTTTTAATTTTTTGGTCTAAAGTTAAAGTAAGCGTTGGTCAGCTTTAGAGAAACCTGCCCTTTGATCTGTGAACAGAACGTTGTGTTGTGTGATTTTACTGCGAGACCCTCTGGTCAAAGCCACAGAGGAAACTGGTTGCCTTGTCAGCTCTCCTTAAAGCTGAGACACCCACTAGAGGATTGGAGGGTGAAGTGTTTTCAGTGTAAAATGCTGCTCTGTTACTGTTCATTTCTTAAGTGACAATATTGGAAACTGCTAAGAGTTAACAACATATTCTTTAGTTTAAAACATGGCTAAAACTACACAAGATATATTTTGCACTACAAGAAAGCAGCCTAATGCTTGAGTTGTTAATTATTTAAAAACTCTCTGGACCTAGTAGTGAAATTTTCTTAATAGAGATTATTTTGTGGTACTGTATAGCAGTTTTCAAAATAAATTATGACAAAGGGACACCCTATGCTTTTTTTTCTCATTCCTATTGCAAGTTTTATACCAAAAACATATTGCGATATATATCGTTATCGCCACCCTTCACAATACAAATTGTGATAGGAATTTTAGGCCATATAATTACACATCACTGACAAAGAAGTCAAGTAAATGTCTGATATTAATGTTGTTATTGATCTCAGGGATTCAGCCAAACCCAGGGCCAATCACTAACTACTGTACACCTAATGAGTTTAAAAATATTTCAGGTCTCCGTTTTCTGCATGTAAACGCTCGTAGCCTTCTAAAAAAACTTGATGAATTGAAAATCCTAATCACTTCTTCTGGGGCAGATGTGATCGTTATCTCTGAAACTTGGCTCAAAAAATCTGTTTTGAAAAATGACCTGGCAATCAATGAATTTAAGATCTATCGTTGTGATCGTAATACAAGGGGAGGTGGAGTCGCTATTTACATCAGAGATTCTTTGGCTGCCAGGATTGCATCTAAAAAAACAATCGCAAACCAGTTTGAGGCTTTAGCTGTGAACATCACTTTGAAAGGAGGTCAGCCCTTAACTGTTGTTGGTTGTTATCGTCCCCCCTCCGCAACACCTGAAGCTCTGTCCTCCCTGACTGAATTCATAGGAAATTTAAAACACAATGAGATTGTTTTGGCTGGAGATTTCAACATTGATTGGAATAAGTCGACCCCCCTCTGTGATAAATTCAAGGAATGTTGCCTATCTCTCAATCTAACACAACTTATCGATTCTCCTACCAGACCAAACATAAAATGTCCCGAAAAATCTTCTATCTTAGATCTGTTTTTCACAAATGCACCTCACAAATTTCCTGGTATAGGTGTATTTGCCAACGTTTTGAGTGATCATTCCGTAATAGCAGCTCTTAGATCTACTAAACTTCCACCTGCTAAGCCCAGAATAATTCAAAAAAGGGATTTGAAACGTTTCAGTGAACAGTCATTCCTTTGGGATCTATCCCTCTTTGATTGGCAACGTATCCTACAAATCAATGACGTGAACACCGCTTGGAACTATTTTCACGATAGTTTCATTCTCTTTGTAAACAAACACGCACCTTTCCGGCAGTTCAGGATAAAGAGCCGTGACAGCCCCTGGTTTACTCCTGAACTAGCTGATCTCCTGCACTGGAGAGATCATCTTTGGGCCGCAGCAAGAAAATCACACTCAGACACTGATTGGTTGAAATTTCGGCAGCTAAGGAATAAATGTACAACTGCCATCAAAGCCGCAAAACGTAACTACTTCTTATCTCAGACCTCCAAAAATCTAAACGATCCTAAAAAATTCTGGAAAACCATCAAATCTCTCTCAGGCACCCCCCAATCATCTGACCTCCCATCACAATTTCTTGTTGACTCTGTTCCTGTGTCAAATAAGCACGAGATCCTGAACTGTTTCAATAAACATTTTGTTGCTTCTAGTTCATTATTTGACACAGTTACAAACGGAAAATCAGCCACTTTATCTAATAATCAAACTTCTACAAATCAAATCCCTCCTACAAGTCAACCATCTGTTAATCACACCTTCTCTTTTTCTCCGTTCTCAGTCAGTGAGGTAAATAAACTGTTAAATGATCTTGATCCTAAAAAATCTGCAGGTCCAGATGAACTTCCACCTTACTTCTTAAGGCTGGCTGCTCATATCATCACAGTCCCTGTGACCCACATCTTTAATCTGTCCATAAGCCAAAACACCATTCCGGATGCTTGGAAAACAGCCTTTGTTCTTCCTTTGCTGAAGGGAGGTGACCCCACCTCATTGAACAATTATCGACCGATCTCTAAACTCTGCATCTTAGCCAAGGTTCTAGAAAAACTGATAAACTCTCAGATCAAAAACTATCTGGACTCATTTAACATCTTACCTCTTCATCAATCTGGTTTCAGGAAAAAACACAGCACAACAACTGCTTCTCTGAAGGTTCTGAATGATGTTGTTGAAGCATTGGATGCTAAGGACTATTGTGCTGCACTTTTCTTAGACCTGTCTAAAGCTTTTGACACTGTGGATCATAACATCCTGTGTCATAAGCTCTCAGAAATCGGTTTCTCTGATCACACCATCGGTTGGTTTTCTAACTATCTTTCCAATCGGAGGCAATGTGTTCAACATAACGGTACTTTTTCCAGCTATTTAACAGTTAAAAATGGTGTACCACAAGGCTCAGTTTTAGGACCCACTCTCTTTACAATCTACATAGCTAATGTAGGTCACTGCATCCCTGATGCATCCTTACATTTCTATGCTGATGATACAGTTGTTTATTGCCGAGCTAAAACAGTAGCTAAGGCTTTCCAGTTACTGCAATCCGCTTTTGACATCATCCAGTCAGATTTGTTCCGTCTCAAACTTGTCCTAAATGCTGATAAAACAAAAGGGATGTTTTTTTCAAATAGGAAGGCGGTTCCAGCAGATCCTCCTCTGATTTTATCTTCAAATGGTGTCCCTATTGAGTTTGTTGATTCCTATAAATATCTGGGTATCCTGATCGATTCACATCTCTCTTTTAAACTCCACGTGGAAAACCTAGTGAAGAAACTGAAAGTTAAACTGGGTTTCTTTTTCAGAAACAGATCATGTCTATCACTGAATGTTAGGAAACGCCTTGTATCTGTGACTTTCCTTCCCTCCATTGATTACGGTGACATTCTCTACATGAATGCTCCTACAAGCACCCTGCGGATGTTGGATGTTGTCTATCATGGTGCACTAAGATTCATAACTGGTTGTGATTATCGTACCCACCACTGCACCCTGTATTCACTGGTTAACAATGAGTCAACGTTCAGATAGGCCTCCTGTCAGTCATGGATCATTTGAACAAGCAATAACAACAACTATAACCTAACAGCTTGCTATGCAACGTAATGACAGTATGTAGCTTTGCTGTTATACAATGTTTAAGGACAAAACTTATCAATGCACAGCTTACCTGCTTACAGTAAGGTGGTAGCGCTGATGAGCTGCTGCAGTTATGTTCCGTAGCTCCATTTGCTGACACACCTACTGGATTGATTGACAGTTCGACTTGTGGATTCGACTTGTGAAAAAATAAATGCAGCTGTTAAAAAAAAAAAAAATAATAATAATAATCTTGTACGACTTTATTCTCGTAATTTTATGGCTTAGGTGTTTTTTTTTTTTTTCGTGGCCCTTAAGGGCGAGATACACTCGAGCGTCCTCACGATACGCCAATACGCAGCGTACGTATGCCCCGTACGCAGCGTAGCCCCGCGTAGCCCCTCAGGGCAAGTACGCGCAAAAGTATTTTTTTACTACGCATACGCGATTCGCATACGCGATGCGCGGTGTCTGACCTAAACTTCCCCGGCTCCGGACTGTTTTGTATGTTACACAAATGAAATAAATTCCTCTTTTTTATCGCTGATCGGGCCTTTTCTTTTGTTTTTTTGCCTAAAGTCAAGTAACCGCTTCTTCCTCCGTTCACTCGATGAATGAAATGAATGAATTCAGGTCCTACCTGGGTGCGCGATGTTTTATATATTCCCTGGTGGGCTGTGGTGGGCTGTGGGCTGCAGGAAAAGCACTCCCTGTTATTATTTTTATTTCTGAGAGAACTTTTTATAACATATATAGTAGAAAGACCGTATCAGAACACCGCAGAAGTCTGAGCGAGCTGCTCACGATAGGTTTCACTTTGAGCTGACTGAAATCTGTCAATCATTTCAGTAGGCGTGTCAAAGTGACCAATCAGCGAGCTCAGTTGAGTCCTCTCCGTGGAGCGAAAAACTAGCGGAAGTGACGATCGGAAGTGACGGTACGGAGGAAATGACGTAGAATTTGGAGCGAAAACACGAGAATCTACGCGAGAACATCAGCCGAGCTGTAGTAGAGGCTCCGTATACGCGCGTATACGGGCATATACGCGCGTATACGGAGTCTGCTTCACTGTATCTCGGCCTTAAAGCTCCGTCGTACCAGTGGTGCTCACAGATTTCACAATCCCTGCTTTATGTGTTATAGGCACCGAAGTGTCTACTTGTGTGAATAAAGAGAACAGAGTCTGCTTTATCAGGATGTCTGTCCACAGAGAAGACAATAACTGTGTAATAGCCTTTAGTGAATGATCAGAGGTCCAAATGTTGCTGTGCACATCAACAATGGTAATAATACTAGAATTTAGAGTAAAATATTTATTTTAATTTCAGAATGGAAGTGATCACATGCTGCGGGAGTTCACCATGAAGGAGAGCAGGATATCAGAACTTAAGGTTGGTACTAAACACATTGTATGCAGTATGTGAGGAACGGGTCAGAATCCTGACCACGACAATGAGAATGAGTGCATGAAAAAAAAAAAATACAGTAATCTACCTCTGGACAAACACAACTATCATTTCAGTAGAACAGAACAGTCTGTTGTATGCCCCTCGGTAGAGAAATTCACATTTACTTATTTTTTGCAGCAACAGAAAAACAAAAGTACCAAAATAAACGTACCATACTATGAGCACAAAACAATGCAAATATAATTATACACAAAATGTGTAAAATACTAATGAACCAAAATGAATCCTGCTGACTTCTGCTAACAAGGGCCTTAAGTGTTTTTTTTTTTGTTTTTGTTTTTTTGATGATGATAGACAGCACACTGTCAAAATAGCAACACCATCATTTATTTAAAAAAATTGTAATAATTTTGCCAACTCGTGTGGAAAGAAAGAAGTTCCCCCCACCCCCCAAGGCAAATTTTTATGGCAAAAATTGCTCAATCTCAGTAAATTGTTTGAAAATTAACTCTGACTTTGAAAATGGAGCTCAGATTTGGTGTGGTAATAGCTGAGTCATCTACAACACAATCTAAGTGCTATCAGATTATGCAAGATTTGTTTTTAAAACATCACCTTTAACTCTTTGAACCAACTCTGTCCATTAACAACATAGCTAATGAACACATTTTATTGAAACGTCAACATACCTGAACCAATGACTTGGTGGTGTCCATGAAAAGGACGTCAAGGCTCTCCAGAGGACCAGAATTAACTTTTTTAGAAATTTTTTTCCTACCTGGATTATTGAGCATGCATCAGAATCTAATTTAACCAGTTTTACAGATATTGAGATAAAGTTTGATTGTAGCAGCCAGTTGCTGAGTATCTTCCAAGCAATGAAATTTCTTTACAAGATCTCACAAGATTGCATGATTGTCATAAAGTTTTTTTTTCTTTTTACAAAATTTGACCAAAATGAGTCTAAAACTCTGCCATGAAAGGTGGTGAGCAATATTCATTCCTTCACAGAATGCTAGGCCTTTATTCTTGTACTTTTTAAAATAAATGTTTAATCCATTTTATTTTTATTACGCCAAGTCACAACAAAAGTCATCTCAGGGCACTGTAAAAAAAATTACCTACATAAAAAAGGCCAGTTAGTAAAATTTAGCTATCTAAGGAAGCCATCAAATTGTGTTGGATTTTCATTTGGTTACAGTCTCCCATCCTGATCAAGAACTAAGGAGACAGTGGAAAGTAAAAACTCTCTTTTAATAGGAAGAAACTTCCAGGGTCAGGGTGAGCGGCATCTACTTCAACTGGCTGGGTTTGAGGGGACAGGAAGTAGAAACAGACAAACACAGAATGGCAGGTCCAGGTATACTTCCTATAGAAGGAAAGACAGAAAAAATAAAACATTGATAATGTAAGGAGTAGGGATGGGAACCGAGAACCGGTTCTGTTAGAGAACCGGTTCTTAAAAGTCCAATTCCATGGAATTGTAGGATGCTTGTCTTAACGATTCAGCTTATCGGTTCTGCAGACTCCTGGTGGTGACGTGTTTAAGCGCTGACATCACAGACATGCGCCGCGCCCGAGTGGTGGTGGCGTGGTGGTGTCTAAATAAATATTTCTTAGCTGACTTCATAGCAGACGTCCTTCTGAGCTTAACGAAATGTTCAAATCAGCTGGATTTAAAAAAAAAAGTTCGCGGAATTTTAGGCAGGCGCCAGGCGGGTCAAACCGGACGCTTTCTTTCTTTAAATTTAGCTAAATAAACGCTTAAAAATATATTTCTTACCTCACTATAGCAGACGGGCTCCTGAGCTGAACCAAATGTGAAATCAGCTGGATTTAAAAATCCGCGGTGTGGTTTATGAGTGGATATAACTTCTGGAAGTGGTCCCTCTTCCTCTTCACTCTCTGAGTCCTCTGCTGGCTGCTGCCTACAGCGCCTCTAAAGCGGCCGAAACTGGTACTGCACCATTTTCGCCAAAAATGAAAAACGAAGAATCAGAGCGAAAAATGAGTCTAAAAATATGGGAAAAAATCCATAAATAAATTCTTTATGAACACAAATGGTTTACTATATTTTATTACCCAAATGAGAATTGATAACAGAATTGATAAGGAATCGAATCGATAAATGACATCGATAAAGGCATCGATATTGATAATTTCTTATCAATTCCCATCCCTAGTAAGGAGTGAAGGGGTTACCTTGCTCACAACCTTAAATACTTATTCAAGACTTGTTCAAGTTCAAGATAGTAATTGTTCATTTATTCACGGATTCTCTTCTTTTTGAGTTAAACAATATCTTGTGACCAGATGAGTGATGTAATGTGACATGAGACGTTATTATATTTGACCCATCAAGGACATGCGGTCATTTATTTAACAGATCATTAAAATAACATCATACATGTACACTTGATTGATTGATTTCAGCTTCAATAAATTAAATGTCAACAGATGAAATTGGGGACAACATAATCAAGTTATAAGATCTTAAATAACTTATATCTGAAGGCACTTTTAACTTAATGTTACTAGCAAAGATAAGAGAATAAGGAAAAGGAGGAAGAGGGGAAATTATCTTTGAGTTAGTGATCTAAAAAAGCTAAGTCTGGTCCTTTGGACATTCTAAAAACAAAACAAAGCAAAAAAATTGTAGAAACGTTTCGTCTTTCGTCCGAAAGACTTCCTCAGTCTGAGGTGCTGTATTCAGCTCAGTCTTATAAATAGCACCCTCTCACAGTGGATCAACCAGTTGGCTGATGACAGCCGAAACCAGCTGCTCACATGATCAAGGAGGACCATCAGCCTAACGATGGATCGTTAGCACCCTGATGGTTGTTTGCTATTCACAGAGGGCTGAGTGATACTAGCAATAACAGCATTGTAAGAGGGGGACAGTTGAACCCGGAGGCCTCCACCCCTGTTTAATGATGGACGGTTTCTTTTCACAAAGATGGCCTCCTTTACTCCTCTCTCAAACCATCGTTCCTCTCTATCAAGGATGTGAACATCTTCATCCCTGAAAGAGTGACCACTGGCCTGGAGATGAGTGTAGACTGCAGAGTCCTGACCTGATGATGTTGATCTTCTGTCCTGGGCCATCCTTTTGGCCAGTGGCTGTTTAGTTTCCCCGATTCCCCTTAGTTGGCAGCTCAGAACACCACATACTAGAACACCATGGACTTTGTGGATAAGGTGAGGGATGTCATCATGGAGACTGATGAAACAATGGTCTCTTTTGATGTCACATCACTCTTTACGTGCATTCCTGTTGATGAGGCAGTAGAGGTGGTCTGTTTAAGGTTAAAATCAGACACCACTCTGAACAGCAGGACCACGCTTTCCACAGAGCAACTGTGTCAACTCTTGAAACTGTGCCTGCAGTCAACCTACTTCACATATGGGGAGCAATATTATAGGCAGAAACATGGGTGTGCTATGGGGTCTCCAGTTTCTCCTATTGTTGCCAACCTGTACATGGAGGAGGTAGAAAAGAGAGCTTTGACATCCTTTTCAGGGAGACCACCAAGTCATTGGTTCAGGTATGTTGACGACACCTGGGTTAAAATTAAATCTCAGGAAGTCCAACATTTCACTGATCACATCAACTCTGTGGATAAATATATCAAGTTCACACGAGAAGATGTAAAAAATGGCAGGTTGGCTTTCTTGGACTGTGAGGTCTCAGTTTCTTTTTTTTTTTTCTTTTTTTTTTCCTTTTATAGATGGCCTCCCTTCTTACCTTACAGCCATCCTCTCACACCGATATGAATTTATTTTTTATTTTTTTAAATAGAGAGAAAGGAAATATAGTAAGACAACAAAACACAACAATTATCCACAAAAAGAGCACAAGGCCAACACATCCAACCTCCGTCTGCAATCCTGCAAAGCACATGACAGAACACAGCAATGAAACATACATGCATAAAGACTAATAATATTCCTTGCAGTAGATTTCCATAGATAAACATACCCATACCTACAAATATATATACAGTATACATATATATACATTCATATTACATATCCATCTACATATCTGCATATGATATTTACATATACATCCCTGCATCCATTTGTGTGTGGCTGTGAGCATGCATAAGTGAATAAGGTTCCTCCAATAGAACATTCAGTAGCGAGCGTGAAGCATCAGAGATCCCCCCCCCCAAGGCCCGAGGCAGACGAAGGGGCGATCAAAGCCCAAGACCCCAAGAAGGACCCCGAGCCCAGAGTCCCCAGGGCCACCCGAACAGGACGAGCCCACTCCCCAGATCCGACCAAGGGGGAGAACCGGACGAGCTCCACCAGCGACTACACACAATGACCCCCGGGGGGCAAACAGCGACAAACTCACAGGCCCCCGCCGGAGCCCGTTGCAAGAGCCCGCTGCACTGACATAGCCCCAGGCCCAGAGCCGATAGGACCAGAGTACCCAAGCCCCACCAGGCAGCCACCAGGCCGAGCCGACACGCGCCCAAGCGCCGAAAGCGACAGCAAGGGCCCCTAGCACGCCCGCAGGCAAATGGACACCCACCCTGGGGCCACGTGGTAGGAGCGCGACGGCAAGTAGCCTCAGGTGTAACAGAGAGGGGGCAGTCCAAATCCCAGCCTGACAATTAGACATTCATACACAAACACACTCACTCATACCCGTCCACATCCTCACTTGCACAAAGACATACAATAATGACACATTCCATTCATAATCCTGATGCACCCTCTATACCCCTTAGGTCCAAGACATGTACCTACTCCTTACATGGGGCAGCCCACACCCAAGCCCAGGAGGTAGGCCCATTCGTTCTGGGGCGGAAAGTAGCCGATATCTAAGATTCGGCCCAACCCTCGCCCTGCCAACAGGACAGGATACCCGAGCCCAAGCAGCCCCAGGGAGAGCGCAATGTCAGCCCCGCCCACGGCGAACCCCCAGGCCCCGAACCCCCCCATAGTCCAGGACAATCCCCGACGGCCCACCCACAGAATGACTGCTAGGCAACCAGGGGGTTGAGAGAAAAAAAAAGAAATAAAAAAATAAAAATAAAAATATATTTATATAAATAAATAAAATTGAAATTAACAAATCTAGACCCCGACATACACCCCCCGTGATGTGGTGTGGGATGTCATCATGGAGACTGATGAAACAATGGTCTCTTTTGATGTCACATCCCTCTTTACGTGCATTCCTGTTGATGAGGCAGTAGAGGTGGTCTGTTTAAGGTTAAAATCAGACACCACTCTGAGCAACAGGACCCCACTTTCCACAGAACAACTGTGTCAATTCTTGAAACTGTGCTTGCAGTCAACCTACTTCACATACTGTATGGAGAGCAATATTATAGGCAGAAACATGGGTGTGCTATGGGGTCTCCAGTTTCTCCTATTGTTGCCAACCTGTACATGGAGGAGGTAGAAAAGAAAGCCTTGACGTCCTTTTCAGGGAGACCACCAAGTCATTGGTTCAGGTATGTTGAGACACCTGGGTTAAAATTAAATCTCAGGAAGTCCAACATTTCACTGATCACATCAACTCTGTGGATAAATATATCAAGTTCACACGAGAAGATGTAAAAAATGGCAGGTTGGCTTTCTTGGACTGTGAGGTCTCAGTTTCTGATAGAGGAAATTTGCAAACTGAGGTGTACCGCAAACCCACCCACACAGACCAGTATTTACAGTTTGACTCCCATCACCCTCTGGAGCACAAGTTAGGAGTCATCAGGACTCTGTATCACAGAGCAGACAGCGTCCCCACTAACTCAGGAGCCAGACAGAAGGAGAAATCACACACAAAACAGGCTCTAGAGAAATGTGGATATCCTAACTGGGCCTTCCTGAAAGCAGAGAAGAAACCCAAACAGGACTCTAGCCAGCCATCAGGTGAAAAGAAGGAACCCAGACCCAGACCAGTGGTCATTCCGTATGTTGCGGGAGTTTCAGAGACATTGAGACGTTTATTTTCTAAACACAACGTCCCAGTGGCTTTTAAACCCCAAAATACATTACGGCAAAGACTGGTTCATCCCAAAGATCCAGTCCCCCGGCACAAACAGAGTAATATTGTGTATGCTGTTCAGTGTCAGGAGGGCTGTGATCAGTCTTATATCGGGGAAACTAAACAGCCACTGGCCAAAAGGATGGCCCAGCACAGAAGATCAACATCATCAGGTCAGGACTCTGCGGTCTACACTCATCTCCAGGCCAGCGGTCACTCTTTCAGGGATGAAGATGTTCACATCCTTGATAGAGAGGAACAATGGTTTGAGAGAGGAGTAAAGGAGGCCATCTTTGTGAAAAGAAACCGTCCATCATTAAACAGAGGTGGAGGCCTCCGGGTTCAACTGTCCCCCTCTTACAATGCTGTTATTGCTAGTATCACTCAGCCCTATGTGAACAACCATCAGGGTGCTAATGATCCATCGTCAGACGGCTGATGGTCCTCCTTGATCATGTGAGCAGCTGGTTTCGGCTGTCATCAGCCAACTGGTTGATCCACTGTGAGAGGGTGATATTTATAAGACTGAGCTGAATACAGCTTCTCAGACTGAGGAAGTCTTTCGGACGAAAGACGAAACGTTTCTACAATTTTTTTTGCTTTGTTTTGTTTTGTTTTTAGAATGTCCAGAGGACCAGACTTAGCTTTTTTAGATTTTTCTACCTGGATTATTGAGCATGCATCAGAGTATTTGAGTGAATGAGTTCAACCAGGACATGGCAGCTCTCCGTCCCACAGCCAGCTAAACCCAGGTACGCTTAGTAACATCAAAACAGCTCGTTACCTTGTGAAGACGTCAGTCTCTGTGGTAAAGAGAGGGCTTTCAGCCATAGCGTGTTACCTTCCAGCGTCTCCTGTGATCCGTTTTGATCAGCAGAAGTAACAGTAGTTCCGGTTTGTTTTCAGAATAAAATATTCTTCAGAAGGAATTTTTATTCAAAGGTTTTGAGCTTTAAGCTCGTTTGGATTTACTGCAAATGTGCTGTGATTCCTTATTGAGGACAAGACCTTTGGCTCATGGTCTACGTCCATCAGCTCAGCGCTACGTCCAAGAAGATCATGACTCTTTCAGCTCCTCAATGCAACTGAACAGTTCAAGGAAGTTAGAACTTTTAAAGAGAGCCTGAATTCCATGTACTCGCTGCTTTCCCATTGGTAGTATGAGGAGTTTAGTGGAGGTCAGGGGGAGGAGGAAGAAGATGAGGAGAAAAGTGAAATATAAGACAGATGTCAGCTTTTATGATTAAAACTGATTAAACTGTCTCAACACTTTTAAACAAATACTGAAAGATCAATTTGACATGTCCTTCGACTTAAACAGAGTCTTTGATTATCAAAATATTGAACATAATAATGATAATACAATAAACACAAGGTTATACTTTTGATTCTTTGAATTAGAACAAAATAAAGAGTCTCTTGGTGAGATAATTTGTGTCCTGTATTCAAATTAATGGGATAAACAGTGTGTTGACTTTTTCATAAAGGTTTTCCAAGGAAGAGGTGTCTCACTGAGAGTTTTCAGAGAAATAGGTGCAATAGGTAAGATAAGATAGAACTTTACTGATCCTGCAGGAAATTGTTGAAAATCTAGAGAAATTGTATTTCTTGCAAAAATGCAGTGTGAATGCTTATTGCAGAAGAACTTGTTGAAAAACAGCTGAAATTAGCCAAAACATGCTGAAATTTAGCTGAAAACCAAAACCTAAATTAGCAGAAGAAAGCAGAAAGAACACATATTTGCAGAATATTATTTTTTTTAAAATTCATTCAACCTTTATTTATCTAATCTCATTGAGCCATGAGGACTCATTTAAAAGAGGGACCTGTTTCAACAGAACATATAAAATACAGACAACAATAACAATACACAATAATTACAATAAAATACTGTACAGTAAAAATGCAGGTAAAATAAAAGTAGTGTTATAAAATGATAAATCAAGGTGCTGTAAAACAAGGTAAAATACTAAAAACAATAACATATTTGCTTTGATTTTTCTATTAACCTTATCAAATGTTTGAACCCCCCTAAAGAAAGTAAGGTGGAAAGTTTCAGTTCCTGTTCCAAGGTGTTCCAGGTTGCAGGAGCAGAGTAGGAAAAGGCCTTTTTGCGAAGGTCAGTCCACACTGAGGGAACACTGCAGATAATGATGGCCTGAGAGCACATGTGATTGCACTGATGATGTGACAAGTGGGAGGAGATAGAAGAAGGTAGCAGACCAAGGATGGATTTATAGATAATGTACCGGTACTAGTCTGAGAGCCTACGTGTAGATAATGACCAACTGACCAAGGAGTACAGAGTGCAATGATGTGTACGGTAGTTACAACCAGTTATGAATCTTAGCGTGCCATGGTAGACAGCATCCAACATCTGCAAAGGGCTGGCAGGGACATTTGTGTAAATGTCACCATAGTCAATGGCCGGTAGGAAGGTAGCTGTTAGAAGGTGTTTACTGACACTCAGAGTTAAGCAAGACCCATTTCTGAAAAAGAAACCCAGTTTTTAATTTCAGTTTCTTTATCAAGTTTTCAATACAGTATGTGGCTTAAAAGAGAGATGTGCATGAACCAAAATTCCCAAGTATTTGTAAGAATCTACAAACTCGGTAGGAATACCATGCATGGATGAGATAAGAGGAAGAGTTGCTGGCACAGACTTTCTGTTTGAAAACTGTAGGAGCTATTTGTCTATTTTTTGTTGGGTCTTTGAATTTAGTTTGTAATTGGCTTACTTTGTTTTGTTTCATTTAAATAAGTATTTTTTGATTAACTAATTGTTTAGCATAAGTTTGTTTATTAGTAATTTGTTTAGTTTATATATTTGTTTTTGATTGACAGGAGGTAATGTGGGTTGGTCCAATTTTCTATAAGTGGAAGTGCCTGGATGCATTTGGGTTTGGGGCCTATGGTTTTTACCAGAGCAAGAGGGATGGCAAGGGAGAAGAAATGTTTGAAGCTTGTAATTGTTTGTTGAAAGAGACAATAAATCATCAAGAAAAATCAACAAGTTTGGACCTTGAACCATCATTTTGCCTGCGTTGAGAAACTAGACCCCAGTGCCTTAGTAGTGGCTTCAATGGACATATTGGATGTTTGGTGAGGCAAACAATTGCCATTACAAAAGTAAAAACCATCCCCATGGATCAAGTAAGGAACCTGCCTGTGGATTAAAAGGATTTATCCCTCATCAATTGACATGAAGGATTCACGGATCTCAAGGATTACCATCACAAAAGTTATTGTTTTTTGAAGAAATCAAGCAACTTGCTGCATCAGGCCTGGAAAGCCAACATCACTCATTCATCAAAGCTGGTATGTGACAATATTGTTTAAGCCGTAAAGGAAAACGGTGAAACTATTGGAGTTTAACATTATTTCACTGCAAAGACTGAAAAAATGAGTTTGATACAACAAATTGATGTATAATTGGATCCAGACGTGTGCCGACGCCCATCCTGGAAATGTTTGCCCACTCAAGTCAACATCTTTAAACAAGAGGTATGTTTGTGCTTTATGCCGTGGACTCTCAATGTGCTATGCAGCTTTGGACTTTGTGAAATAATTCAAAGAAAATACCACAAAAATGTCTGATGTTAAGAGCAAACAAGAGGATGACACTCAGGTGCCACAAGAGAAAAGAATCATCAAATTTACACCAAAGGGCTTGGAGTTTTATACAAAAACATGTCAAGAAAAACGAAGTTTAAAGTGCAAGCAAGCTTCAAAATTGATCAAGGAAATCTCTGCATTAATGACGTCACAAGAAAATGTTAAAAAGGTGTCTTCTGACTTTGTCGAGTTTATTAAGTGCTATCAAGATGCAACCGATTTACATGAATCCCTCTTAAGTTTGCCATTATCAGAAGAAGAAGTGAAAAGGCAAATGGTGTATTTTCAGTCTAAGGTGGTGGCATTCTCTGAATTTAAGGACAATGTAAAGGCCTGGTTGCATGAAGCAGGAGATCCATATAATGAACAAAAAATGAATGTTGGTGATGATCAAGTTGTTGGAGATCTGGACGAAATAAATCCTGAAGACAGTGTCTCTAATATTTCAAGTGTAAAGCCACGTTCAAAAACATCTTCACAACAGTCTCGGGCTTCATCTACTTCTTCTGCTCGCATTAAAGCTGCAGCTGAAAAGGCAGCGCTCATGGAGAGATTCACTGCGATGAACAAAAAACATCTGATCGAAGCTCAAGAGGAAAAACTAAGACAAGAAAAGGAAAAACTAAGACAAGAAAAGGAAAAATTAGACTTGGAAACTGAGTTGGCAGCAACTAATGCAAGACTTAATGTTTTAAAATTAAATTCAGTTGCTGGCTCTAAACTATCCGATGGAATGAACTCTTATTTTGAAAGAGCCCAAGTAAAGGACACACCTCTGCTAATTTCTTCTGTCGATGAGTTTGTTCCAAGAGAAAGAGCAAATTCTTCTAACTGTCCTGTCGTCAGACCTAAACAAAGGCAGCAACAACGTCAAACAGATCGCACGAGAGTAAAATTTGATTATTCGACTCAAGCAACACAGCAGACGCAATTTACACCCCCCTCGTTCACTGAGAACTGTCAGAATGATATTGTGAACATCTTGCAAAGACAAAATGATATCACTACCATACTTGTAAAACAAAACTTGTCGTCTGTTCTACCATCCAGAAACATCCCTGTATTTGACGGGGACCCTCTCCAATACAAATCATTTATGAATGCCTTTGAGAACGGAGTGGAAGCCAAAACTGACAACTGCAGTGACTGCCTGCACTTCTTAGAGCAGTTCACTAGAGGGCAGCCTAAAGACCTGGTGCATAGTTGTCAGCACTTACCTCCCAGTCAAGGTTATTCCAAGGCTAAAGATCTTCTTGAAGAACATTTTGGAAGTGAAAATAAACTTGCTTCTGCCTATATGGAAAAAATTATGAGTTGGATGCCTATCAAAGGTGATGATGTAAAAGGTCTTCAGTCATTCTCTCTTTTCCTTCAAGGATGTTCAAATCTAACACAACAGATTGTTTACCTGAAAGAGTTGGATTTACCCTCAAACATGAGAATGATTATAATGAAACTCCCATATAAACTGAGGGAAAAATGGAGAGTTATTGCTTATGAGCTACAGGAGCAAAATGGTCACCGAGCATTGTTCACCGATCTGGTTGCTTTTATAATAAAAGAAGTAAAAATAGCTTCAGATCCAGTGTTTGGCAACATCCAAGACCCATCAACTGGGAGCTACTCTAAAGTTTCAAGTTCCAGCAAGCAAAGGAAAAGGGGAAGCAGTTTTGCCACCAACGTCAGCATAATTCCAGAAGCCGGAACTCACTCAAATGAAAACAAGAACAAACCTACCGTTCTTCACAGCTGCCTGTTTTGTTCACAGAGAAATCATCTATTGGAAAACTGTATGCAGTTTAAAGCTAAAATGCATCGAGATAAGTTGACTTTCATCAAGGAAAAGGGCATTTGTTTTGGTTGCCTGAAAGTTGGTCACACAAGCAAAGACTGCAGGAGTCGTTTGGATTGCAACGTGTGTCATCAAAGGCATCCAGGGGTTCTTCACATTGGGCAAAGAAAGCCAGAAGCCTCTTCAGAACAAACCCAACAGACAACAAGGTCTCACGTCAACCTTTTAACTGCAACAACTCAGACATGTGGGCATATTGGGGCCGGTCATGATGATGATGCTGTTTTTTCTATTGTTGCAGTTAAAGTCAAAAGTCAAAAGAGTAACAAAGTTGTACAAACGTATGCATTTCTTGATCCAGGAAGTTCGGGTACATTCTGTACAGAAACCCTGGCAGAAAGTCTGAACTTGAAGGGCAAAAGGACAAATATTCTGCTGAAAACAATGAGTCAAAATAAAGTTGTTAATGCACAAGTTTTGTCTGGTTTGGAAGTATCTGATCTGGAAACAAATGACTTCATGGAGCTGCCAGATGTTTTGACTCAAAGTATCATGCCAGTTTCTACAGTGAACATTCCCCAACAACAAGACATTGATCAATGGCCTCATCTTAAACCTGTCAAGCTTCATAACATCAACGCAGATGTGGAAATGCTGATAGGAATGGATGCTTCAAATGTTTTAGAGCCCTGGGAGGTGATAAACAGTGTAGATGGTGGACCCTATGCTGTAAAAACTAAAGTGGGCTGGGTCATAAATGGTCCCCTGCGCACTAGAAGCAACAGCAACAATAAAAACATTTGCACTGCCATAACGGCGAACAGAATTTCTGTTGAGCATCTTAAAGAAATGCTGGTCAAACAGTACAATCATGATTTTAATGAAATATCATCAGAAGAAAAAACTGAAATGTCCAGAGAGGATCTGCATTTTTTGAACATTGTTAATAACTCAACAAAACTTGTTGGAAGTCATTATCATGTTGACTTACCCTTCAGGAGTGAAAGTCCCAGCTTGCCAAATAACATCTGTGTTGCAAAGCAGCGCCTCCAGAGCCTCAAAAGGAGATTTGAAAAGGACGCTCGGTATAAGGAGGAATATACTGCGTGTGTGAACAACATGCTGCAACAAGGACATGCTGAGGCTGTACAAACAGAGGAGCTACAAAAGGATGATGGACAACTATGGTATGTTCCTCATCATGGAGTGCATCATCCCACCAAAGGCAAGTTGAGAGTTGTATTTGATTGTGGATCAACTTATAAAGGAACATCATTGAACAGTCAGCTTCTACAAGGACCTGACCTTACAAACTCTTTGGTCGGAGTCCTCATCAGATTTAGAAAAGAGCCTGTTGCACTTATGGCTGACATTGATGCCATGTTTCACCAAGTTTATATCTCCAAAAAACATGTAAACTTTCTCCGCTTCCTGTGGTGGCATCATGGTGACACTTCAAAACCTGCACAGGAGTTCAGGATGTTGGTTCATTTGTTTGGAGCAGTGTCTTCTCCTAGCTGCGCAAATTATGCTTTGCAAAGAACTGCTGATGACAATGCACAACAATTTCCTGCTGAAGTGGTTGATGCAATCAAAAATAACTTTTATGTGGATGACTGTTTAAAATCTGTTCCCACAGAAGAAGATGCAGTGCACATGGTGAACAGGCTGACCGACCTCTGCTCTAAAGGAGGATTCACACTTTCAAAATGGGTCAGCAACAGTTGCACAGTGCTTATGTCCATTCCAGAGGAAAGGAGAGCAAAAGAAATCAAGAATCTGGATTTGGACAAAGATCAGCTTCCAGTCGACAGAGCATTGGGTTTACAGTGGTGCATCGAAACCGATAAGTTCAGGCCATACCTGTTCAGAACAGGAATGGCCTAAACTGGATGTGGATTACCGTGCCATACCAGTGGATGACCCAGAGGTAAAAAAGGACCTAACAGTGAGCGTTATTGTGGCAGAATCACAAAATGCTACCGATTTTTTGATTCATTACTTCTCATCATGGACAAAACTTAAAACCTCTGTTGCCTGGTTTTTAAAGCTGAAAAGGATCCTGATGACGTTGCAACAGAAAAGGAAGGAGTTTGCTGCTGCAGACCTGAATAAAAATGATCCAGAAAATCAAAAGAAAGAACTGGAAAAGCAGATGGAAAGGTTTAAGAACACTCTGAAGAAAGAAAATCTGATTCCAGAAGACTTGGCCAAGGCAGAACAGGCTATTATTCAGTTTGTACAACAACAGAAATTTACAGCTGAAATAGCTTTAATCACCAGTGGCCTCAAAGAAGTCTCCAAGAGAAGTTCTCTGTACAAACTTGACCCAGTATTGGATGCTGGGATCATCAGAGTGGGTGGCAGGTTGAATAAAACAGCCATGCCTGTTGAAGCAAAGCATCCTGCAATTTTGACAAAGGATATGTATGTGTCTACACTGATTTTGTGCCATATTCATCAACAATTGGGACATACAGGAAGAGCTCATATGTTGTCAAGATTAAGACAAAATTACTGGATCATAAATGCTAATTCGGCTGCAAGAAAAATCATTTCTCAATGTGTTGTTTGCAGGCGTAACAGAGGAAAGTTTGTCGAACAAAAGATGGCAGATCTGCCAATAGAAAGAGTCCTGCCAACCACCGCTCCTTTCACAAATGTAGGAGTGGATTACTTTGGACCTATAAGTGTTAAAAAGAGGACGAAGTCTTCTGAAAAGGTATGGAGTTCTGTTCACTTGTTTCACCAGCCGTGCAGTACATCTGGAAATTGCCTACACCCTCGATACAGATTCCTGTATAAATGCAGTCCGGAGGTTTATCTGTAGAAGAGGCCCAGTTGCAACTATCAGATCTGATAATGCCACAAATTTTGTTGGTGCAAATCGAGAGCTGAAGGAGAATTTGGCTGAGCTTAACCATGCAAAAATTCAAAATGCCTTTGTTCAGGATGGCATCAAATGGAACTTCAATATTCCTACAGCCTCTCACCAAGGTGGAGTTTGGGAGCGTCTGATTCGTTCCATAAGAAGTATTTTGACCTCCATTCTTAAAGAACAAGTTTTAGGATGATGAAGGACTTCAAACAATCTTCTGTGAAGTTGAAGCTATATTAAACGACAGACCCATCACCAAGGTTTCAGATGACTCAAATGATCTTGAAGCGCTTACACCCAACCATTTGTTGTTGTTGAAAAACAAACCAGTTTTGCCACCAGGACTGTTCGACCAAAGGGATCTTCATGTCAGAAAAATATGGAAACAAGTACAATACATGGCAGAGCTGTTCTGGAAAAGATGGCTTTCCGAGTACTTACCTCTGATGCAAGAAAGACAAAAATGGACAAGAACACACAGTGTCTCATTCCTGGAGATGTTGTCTTAGTTGCAGACTCTACAGCTCCAAGAGGATCTTGGATGATGGCAAAAGTCTTGAGTGTAAACCAGGATGCAAAAGGCTTGGTGCGTTCTGTGCGACTACAAACAAAGACCAGCGTTTTGGAAAGGCCTGTGACAAAACTTCTTTTGCTACTGGAAGCGTCATCTTGAAGAAACATCACCAAGGATTAAGGACATGTATGAGAGAATAGCCCCATTTTCTTCTTTAAAGTAATTGTGATTGTATGCACAATTAGGGGCCGGAGTGTAGGAGCTATTTGTCTATTTTTTGTTGGGTCTTTGAATTTAGTTTGTAATTGGCTTACTTTGTTTTGTTTCATTTAAATAAGTATTTTTTGATTAACTAATTGTTTAGCATAAGTTTGTTTATTAGTAATTTGTTTAGTTTATATATTTGTTTTTGATTGACAGGAGGTAATGTGGGTTGGTCCAATTTTTCTGATCCACGACGAAGTGGACCAGAACCGACGTTGACGCGCTCCGAGAGAGTCCGTGTTTGTTCAACAGCTGCAGTGCTGTGTTACTGAGCGTAACTAAGTTGGCCTGTCTAGGTGTGTTCGCCGCATGTTTCAGAATTTTGGAAAGTTAATTTGTAGCGTCTGAGTTGTTTTAAGAGTCTATAAAGTTGTGGTCTGTTGTGCGAGCTAACGTTAGAGCTACGTGTCCAAGTACACGTTTGTTTATGAGCTGTGATTGGATGAAACGAGAGCTGGGAGCTGTCAATCACTCGTAGCGAACGCTGATTCGCTGTAGTGGGAACGCACGCCGTTGCGACCAACCCACTTTGTCGTCATTTCCGGTACTTCATTGGTCGAAGGTTAGAAAACTACATTTACCATGGTTGCTTGGGAAAAGGACTACAAGCACTGTGATTGATTGGTTGACGTCACGTATCTGTGTAGCGAGCTCCGCCTCGCTCAGCACAGCAGAGCTGGTGACGCGCTGCGTCGACCCGCCTATTTGTGTCGTCATTTCCTGGTGCACTTTGAGTGACGAACAGTCACGTTCACAAAAAACATCATAAAAAGTCAGCATTTTATGGTGAGTTACCAGCTTTTAATTTTGTTCTGTACACAAACAATAGCTCCTGTTTATTTTAAATAAAATATTTAGAATAACAGAGGTACGGACAAACATTTTTGCTTATTTTAAATACAAAGAATTTAAAATAACAAACAAAAGTACAGTTTTCACTCCAGATAACTAAAAAATTTTTCCTTTCTCTTCCTTTCTCTGACACATCATCTTCCACAGTTGTCCTGTGCACATTTAAACTTTCCTGTTTATTTCAAATAGTGAAAAGTTTAGAATAACGAATACAGAACATCTTTTATTTTGATTTTCACTGAAAATCCAGATAAAAGATGGCAGGCACAGAGGGTGAGACCCCTGACACCTCTGATACAGGGCAGCCTGTGCCACCTCAAGGCCACGACCCGACCAAAGCAGATTGGATCGAATGTGCCTTATTTTCACTCACAGGGCCCATCACAAACTACCATGAAGAGACACAGTTGATGGAGGAAGCAGATGTGGACAGTGCATTAAAAACTGTAACAGCTGGAACCACAACGGCTGAAAAGAAAGCAGACAGAGATAAACGTTTGGCTAAATTAAGCCTTCTGTTAAAGGCCAAGCTAGACTTTGAAACTGCTGTACGCCGGGCTGTCTCTACATCATGTTTAACAGCACAAATGGAGGTTGCCGCTTTACAGCAGGAGGTAAAGAGTTTAACACAGTCGAGTATTGGCAGCGCTGAACAAACGCGTAGTCTCTACGAAGAATGCAAAGTGTTAAAAAGGGATTTTGACCAATCACAAGTTGATTTGGAAAAATGTGTGGTGGAGAAGGATAAGTATTACCATCAATACAAGTCGATTCAGGCGGATTGTGGGGAGGCACGAGACGCGCTGGAAAAATGCACGGACACCCTGGAATCATTATCACTACGGTACACAAGGCTGCAAGAAGATTATAGAAAATCACAAGAACAGCACATGATGTTACAACGTGAAAATGATGGGTTAAAAGTCCAACTGAATAGTTGTAAAATAGAGCGTGCATCAGCAATGAACAAACTCTTTGAAGAAGAGAGAAAATGTTTGGGTCTCATGAGTAAACACCTTGAGAACTCACCGCCTCCGCTGCCTCCTCCCATACCTGATGACCTACTCCCTCCTCCACCGCCCCCGCCCATGCCAGATGCACTACTCCCTCCAACACCACCGCGCCGTCCCTTAGGGCCTCTAAAACCGACAATCCCACCGGATGCACCGGTGGGTGGATCTGATAATAACCCACAAATACCTCTATCAATGGCTGAACTACGGAATATGGCGAAAAGCATTCAAACCTTCGCCCCTGGCCCAATGGGCTCACACGAAACCAAGATCTATCTCGAGGACCTTGATTTCCAGCTTCAACGTTTCCCAGAAGCTACAGATGATGATAGAATCTGTCTGTTAAGGTTAACATCGGACAGGACGGTGCATGCTTTTATGAAGCGTCAACGAGAAGCAGTGATGAAAGACTACAGTCTTCTCTGTGCTGCGCTGATAAGGGAGTTTTCTCCTTGCACGGGGCCCGATGGCATCATAACAGCAGCTAACATCAAGCAAGGTAGGAATGAACACCCAAGGTCATATTATGACCGAATATTCCGTGCCTATTTCGGGGACAGATGCGAACCTGAAATGGAGGAGGAGGTAGGGTTTAAGTATATTTTCAGCCAAAACCTCTGCCCTGACATAAGAGAGAAAGTACATGTCAGCGCAAACTATAAACGGAGGTCCATCGAAGACATAAGAGAGTGCGCGATAGATGTTTTTACAGGTCGCACACCAAACAAAACACCCTTTGAAGTGTGTCCTGGTGAAAAGGTCAAATACCAAACGCTAGACCTTGAAGGAGCAAGAGCGCCAGCTCACTCTTTTAAGGAAGCCGAGAATAAGCAAAATTTCCAACCTGACAGACCGCAAAATGAAGGTGTCCGCTGGAACAAAGACCAAAAGGGGTCCAGAGACCCTAAGTGGTACAGGCCGCATCAAGAGGAAGAGCCCCATCAAAAAAGGAGGGCTTTCCAAAAGAAAAAGAAATATGGGTCCCAAGGAGACTCATATGAAAGAGGGTGGTCCCAGAGAGGACCCCCGAGCAATGCGCCAGCTCCTGCACCTCAAACTGAACAGTCTGGGGCGAGGAAAAACCCACAGAAGTTCCAGAAAAAAGGCCCTAAACCTCTGTCTTCAGAAGAGATGGAGAACATACGTCGGTTGTTAGAAAGTTTGAAAAAAACAAACAAGGAAAACAAACCTGGTGTGATGTGTAGCACTATCATTGATAGTGACTCAGAACACACAAATAACAGCAATGCCACGATTGCTGACAGTCACCAAGATACTGATGGTCAGGATGCTGACAATCAGGGTATAGACAGTCAACAAGATGTTGACTGTAACCATGACATCATTGTTACAGAGTCCGAGAGCCCCTCATCAGAAAAAGGGGGGGAAAGCGCACTCACCAAAGACAATGACTCGTCACAGACCGATCACTCAGACCCATGTGTGACTGCACTACCAGTACAGGTGAATGAAATTCACACAGACAGTGGTAGACGTAACAAACGTCGAAAAAACCTGATAGGTTCCTGTGTAACATTATCAGGAAGGGGCCCGCTAAGAAGGCTTACCTGTCAATCACTTTAGAAGGGGTCCTCACAGAAGAGGCCCTCCTGGATGGTGGGGCTGACATAACCATTATGTCTCCCACACTGTTGAAGGAGCTAAGGATAGCCGCTAGCGGGGTTGACAGGGAAATACCCCTCAAAGAATGTGCTGTAGTACTACAGGGACTCTCAGAGACGAGTACAACCCTTACAGCTATAGCCATGGTTCATATGCAGATTGGTGAAATGACGCTATACCACCCGGTACACGTGTCCACCGTTGACTCATTCCCATTTTTGGTG
>JBBPBX010050696.1:0-24871 GCA_038048925.1 Garcialebias charrua
ACACACCGTCTTCAGATCTAACTAAACTGGTGTCAAATGTTTGTGCAACAATTCTTTTTGTTTGTGCCACTATCATTTTAAAGATATTAATGACAAAGTTTCCATAGGTCATCAAAGGTCAATAAAATCTGTTCATGTTGGAACTGTGAATTCCATTTAAAAATACTTGGGTGCTGAATTATGAACATGAATAGATTAATTTTAACATGGATCAAATTAATTTCGAACCAGTAAACCTCCAAAGAACAAACCCAATGACCTGTATTTTGGTTTGTGATCACCAGGGGGTGCTATCAAAAACACTGTACTTATGTACTTTTTGACCTCTGGAAACATTTATTAATCTTTAAAATGATGGCTGCACAAACGAACATTTTTGCTGCATAAACATAGCACAAACGTTTGACACCAATTTTGTTAGATTTGAAGAAGGTGGGGGAAGGGGGCAACTTCACTCAGGTCTCGCACAGTGGTGGACATGGGCACCGGCAACCCCCATGATCCAAATGGAAGAAGAGGTAAAAGACAATGGATGGATTTATTTATTGATCCAATATTACATATTTGTGATGGTAAAAGTATGTGAACCTTTGCTAACTAAACTTTTCTGTAAGTTTTGATCAGTCCTACGGGACATGCAATAGTGACAGTTGATATGCTGAGAGTCTAAATATGCAAGGAATATGGTTCATGCCATTTCCAAAGTCAGTGACTCATGAGTTTTCTCCATTCCTCTGTACAGAACATCTTCAACTCTGGATGTTGGTGGTTTCCTCACATTAACAGCTGCTTCAGGTCCTTCCACAACATCTGGATTGGATTAAGATCAGGACTTTGACTTGTCCATTCCAAAACATGATCTTTATTCTTCTGGAACATTCTTTGGTTGAACATCTTGTGTGTTTAGGGTCATTGTGTTGCTGCATGACCCACCTTCTCTTAGATCCAGTTCATGGACAGATGTTCTGACATTTTCCTTTAGAATTCTCTGATATAAGTCAGAATTCATTGTTCCATCAATGATGAAAAGCCGTCCTGGTCCAGATGCCGCAGAACAGGCCCAAACCATGATACTACCACCACCATGTTTCACAGATGGGACCAGGTTCTTCTAAGCAGAGTTTTCTTTCTCCAAACAGAACTCTTTTCATTTAAACCAAAAAGTTTGTTTTGGTCTCATCGTCCACAAAACATTCTTCCAACAGTCTTCTGGTTTGTCCACGTGATCTTTATCAAACTGCAGACGAGCAGCCATGTTGTTTCTGGAGAGCAGTGTCTTTCTCCTTCAACCTGCCATGACACCATTGTTGTTCAGTGTCTCCTGATGGTGGACTCATGAACATCAACATCAGTCAGTGTGAGAGAGACTTCAGTTGTTAGAAGTTACCCTGGTCCTCTGACCTCAACGACTGTTCCACACCTTGGACTGATCTTTGTTGTTCCATCACTCCTGGGGAGGGAACAATGGTCTTGAACTTCCTCCATTTGTCCACAATCAGTCTGATGTGGATTGTTGGAGTCCAAACTCTTTACAGATGTTTTGTAACCTTTTCCAGCCTGATGAGCATCAACAACTGTTTTTCTGAGCTCCTCAGAAATCTCCTTTGTTCCTCCATGATCCACTTCCACCAACATGTTGTGAAGATCAGACTTTGATAGATCCTGTTCTTTAAATCAAACAGGGTGTCCACTCACACCTGATCATCATCCACTGATTGAAAACACCTGACTCTAATTTCACCTTCAGATGAATTGATAATCCTAGAAGTTCACATATTTTTACACTAATATGTAATACTGGATCATTTTCCTCAATAAATAAATTACCAAATGTAATAGTTTGTCTTATTTGTCTAACTGGGTTCTCTTCATCTACTTTTAGGACTTGTGTGAATTTATGCAGAAATCTAGAAAATTCCAAAGGGTTCACAAAATTTCAAGCACCACTGAACCAAAAATGTCTATAATTGCCACTTTTACATATTTTGAGCTCTAACTTTTATGTGGTAGTTGCTGAATGGAAATCACAACACAATCTACAAGTTATTGTAGATTGTGGAAGACTTAAGTAAAATGGCCACACCTTCATTTTTTATCTTAGTACATATATTTATGATGATTATACATGTAGTCTAAACTCTGGCATGAAAGGCAGCAGGAGATTTCTGTTCCTTCAAACAATACTAGGCCTTTAATTCCCTTCTGGATTTTTCCAAGTTATAAAACGTTGTTTATCCGGCACAAGAGACCTTTACCACCTGACCAGATTACGTTACGTAAATACCACAATTTCTGCCAATACTCTTTTGCTGTTACATCAATATTCCATACTTGTCTTACTGAAATCCTTGGGCTAATACTATTAGAAGTTTTGTGGAGTAAATCCTCTTATGAATGTGTTAACAAAAACCTTGCTGCCAAAGCAGTTCCAGTGGTCAAAGAACCTCTTTGGAGAACGAGGTTTGGCTCCACTTGAAGTCCACAGATTTTTTTTTTTGTCTGAAAAAACGAACGAAAATGGCAACGATTCATCTTTTGGTGGCATCTCTACTAATTTTAGCAAATGTTTCTTTTTTGGAAGCATCATTTTCATCCAGCCTTATTGTGGATCTGGCAAAAATCGTCATGGACAGTTACTGCTCTCCAGAGAAGCTGCTGGGGATGAAGGAGGCCATTGAAGCAGCTTCAAGCAACACTGAAGTTCTCAACATCCCAGACAGTGAATCGTTGGCCAGTGTCTTGAGTTTTGGATTCCAAACCACAATCAGTGAACCCCGCCTGAAGGTCACCTATGAGCCAAACTACGTTCCAGTGGTTCTTCCACAGATCCCTTCCCTCCCTCCTGACCAGCTTGCTGCTCTTCTCCAGACAGCCATGAAGCTAGACATTTTGGATGGCAACATTGGCTACTTGAGGATTGACAACATCCTCGGAGAAGAGGCTGCTGACAAGGTTGGCCCTTTGCTTGTCGACCTAGTCTGGAATAAAATCTTGCCCACCTCTGCTCTAATATTTGATCTACGTTACACCAGCAGAGGGGATGTTTCAGGTATCTCCTACATTGTGTCTTACTTCACCAAAGCTGATACTCTGATTCACATTGACACCATTTACGACCGACTCTCAAACACCACCACTAAGCTCTTTTCATTGCCCACCCTGCTGGGAAAGAGATACAGTCTACACAAGCCCCTGATCATCCTCACAAGTAAAAACACAAAGGGCATTGCTGAAGATGTCGCGTACTGCCTTCAGAACTTGAAAAGGGCAACCATTGTGGGTGAGAAGACAGCCGGAGGTTCAATTAAACTTAGTAAATTCAAAGTGGGTGACACTGACTTCTATGTTACTGTACCTACTGCCAAGTCCATCAACCCCATTACAGGCTCCAGCTGGGAGCTCATGGGTGTAACCCCAAATGTGGTTGTTAATGCAGAGGACGCTCTTGCGACCGCTATCAAGATTATCCACCTACGTACCCTAGTTCCAACCATTGTTGAGGAATCAGCCACCCTGATTTTGAACAACTATGCCTTCAAAAAGGCTGGGGAAAATGTGGCAAAGAAGCTGAAAGAACTTCTAGCAAATGGTGAGTTCAGCATGGTTGTCTCCAAAGAAGATCTGGAGACAAAGCTGTCTGCCGAAATTCAGAAAATTTCTGGAGATAAATTCCTGAAGACAACTAGCAACATCACATCCCTGCCAACAATGGTAAGTTGATCCAGTCACATTTAATTTTAGAGTGCAAACAATATGTGTGATTGCTACAGTTTGTTTTCTTTCTTATTTTTCTCCACTTAAAGTTAAAGGTTTTATTTCACTGGGTTGCAACTGGGCTAAGTCTGTGTTTCGAAATTGTGAGAAAGTAGGCAAATCTTTAACTGAAGTCTCAGTCAATTTAAAGTGTTTTCAAACCATTTTTGAAAAATGCAGCAAGACTTACAAATGTGTAAGCCTTATGCACATTATTTTATTGCTTATACCTGCATACCTGCCTTGGCTTGCTTTGGATACCAACCGTACATTTATGATTTAATGATTTGGAGTAGGCTTTTAAAATGAAGATTACTATATTTAGACAAGTTGATTTAAAATGTATCAACAGTGGAGTTTTTAGTAACGAACATGTTTTCAGTCAAGAGATATCCTTGCAGGTGTCACAGACAGCTCTTGAGCTGGGCTGGAGGTTCTCATAAGGAATTTGTGACTACAGTATTTTGAAAAAAAATTAAATTAAATGTTTTTTGAATGTTTGCAAAACTCAAGTGACAGTGCTTCATGCCTCCATGACTCACATGAGGAAATTGAGAACTTCTGCAAACATTTCAACACATATTGAACACGCCTTGGTGAATGCAGTTCACCAACTAGTCATGAGCAGTTGCAGCCCAGTGAGATACCGGATTGAGTCATAAATGTTCTTGATAAGGAAAATAATAAAATGTTTGAGTTTTTTTTTTTTTTTTTTTTGTAATTGTTTAACTTAAACTGCATTTTCCCAAATAAAGTCAGTAATTAGTAACAGCTTCAACTAAATAAAATCAGTTTTAGGGAAACAGAATGTATAGGATTGCATTTTTGAAGCATAATAAGAAAAAAAATGTATACATTTTGTCTATGTTCCGTGTTGTGCTTGTATTGTAAATTCTAAAAAAATTGCATTGTGCATTTTACAGCATTTTTCTCCAGAGATGTACACTGAGCTGATCAAAGCCTCTTTCCACACCGATGTATTTGAAAACAACATTGGTTACCTGCGTTTTGACATGTTCGGAGACTTTGAAGAGGTCAAACCAATTGCCCAGATCATTGTTGAGAACGTCTGGAAGAAAGTTGTCAACACAAAAGCTATGATCATTGACCTCAGGTGGGTAACATGACGCAGCATGGTCATTTTGACAAACAAAAGTTCCATTCATGCTGCTGAAAATCATTGATCCACATATAAAGATAGATTCATGGGGTTTTATTAATTGTATAATGTTGGCGTCATGTGCTAGTGTGCACGATTTTTTTCATTATCACACTATTGACCTTCAGAGGTTAAAAGCGTGTTAGGACTTTTGTTTTATCTCCAAACCTATGTGTTATTTTTCACCACTTTTTATTGTCGTTCCAAACATGTCTCACTTGTAACTGATTATTCGAGGCTCAATGTGACTTATCTGTTTAAATAAAGGTTGAATGACAAAAAAGTATACATCTATACATTTGAAATTATTACCAGTTCAAAAATTATATTAGTATTTGTATAACATTTTTGTCATTTTGCCGCCATTAAGGAAGATGTCATCAGTAATATACAGTATAAAGTAAAAAAATACAATATTTCATTCGTTGTGATGCTTCTTTTCTTTTTGCCTTCTTTTGATTTGACTTGCAGAGAGAACCTTGGAGGATCAACAACAGCCATTGCAGGTTTTTGTTCCTACTTCTTCGATGGGGACAAGCACATTCTGTTGGACAAGCTTTATGAGAGAACATCTGGTACCACTACTGAGCTGCTAACCCTGCCAGAGCTTACCGGTAAAGCTTCTTAATGTTGGCCGCTTTCTTAATCTAAAACCAAAGTCTGCATATTGATAGACATATGATGTAAACCCAGAAGTTGAAGCCAGAAAGAGACCAATGTTTCATACCATTTGGTTCCAGCACAAACTTTAAGTCCTGTATCCTTACTTGTGTAGATTTACTTAGTTCTTAACTTGCTGCTGTATGTTAAACTATTCAATTTCAAGCAATTAGTCATCTTTTAGAACCAATATCATAAATCTGACACTAATTGAAAACTGTAAATTATCCCTAGATGTGAGTGACAGTGTGAATAGTTGGTTGTCTTGTTTGGCCCTGCACTAGACTTGTGACCTGTACAGGGTGTATCCAATGGGCACGAGCAACCCTCATGACCCAGAAAGTAAAAAGGAGGTAAAGATAATGGATGGATAGATGGATAGACAAATTAAACTATTACTCTGATCTGTCGACGAGGGAGAGGGAAGGCATCAGAGGAGAGGGCGTAATCCAGAGGCCAGTTTAGGACCAACGTAACTGTTATTTCCACTTTGGTTTAGGCTGTTGGTGGAAAATCAGTTTTATTTGCTGTTTCCTCAGACTTATGAAGCCATTCAGACAGAGGGCAAAAGGTCTTAGCACTAAAAATAAACCGTCCAGATGACCTCACTCAACATTGCTTGATTTTACACCTGGATTATTGAGCATGGACTTTGGTATTAATCTGATGCATTCCCAACAATGTGATTTACAATATCGATATTTGGATAAATCTGCACTTCCCCAGTGTTTCCATAAAGAGACAACATGGTGGCTTTCATAAAATAAAATCTTGTTTCTTCGATTACCCATCACAAGAAATCAGAGGACACTTCCCGCTTGTTCTGAAGTTAGGTTGTGGGGGCAGCAGCTTGAGCCTGGAGGCCCAGACATCTCTTTCCACAGCCACATCTTCCAGCTCTTCTGGGAGGACCTCAAGGCATTTCCAGGCCAACCGAAAGATGTAGTCTCTCCAGCATGTCCTGGGTTTTCCCCTGGGTCTCCTCCTAGTCAGACATACCCGAAGCAACTCCCTAGGGAAGTGCCCAGGAAGCATCCTTACCAGATGCCCAAACCACCTCAACTTGCTCCTCTCAGTGTGGAAGAGCAGCAGTTCCACTCAGAGTCTCTGCTGGATAACTGAACTTCTCACCCTTTCTCTAAAAGACAGTCCAGCTACCCTGCGGAGGAAACTCATTTCAACCGCAGAGTTTGTGACCATAGGTGAGGGTAGGAATGTAGACTGACCGGTAAACAGAGAGCTTTGCCTAACAGCTCAGCTCTCTCTTCACCACAATGGACCAGCACAGAATCTGCAATATTGTAGATGTTGCACCAATCCATCCGTCAATCTCAGGCTCCGTTCTTTTTTTTTTTTAAACAAAGCTTTTTTGTAGATTTTTTTTATTTTGAACATACAAACGAAAAGAAGAACACAAAGAACAAAAAACCCTCCCACACTGGATTAGTCTCACACACACACACGCACGCGCGCACGTGCGCACGTGCGCACAGACACACACACACACACACACACACAAATGAACTAAACAGGCATTGACAACTTTTCCAAATAAAACATAAAAGGTTGCCAAGTGTCCCAAACTCTTTGAACAGAACCCTTCGAGGTATGTCAAAGTCAAAGTCAACTTTATTGTCAGAACTACAATATGTACAGGACATACACAGGATTGAAATTGCGTTTCTCTCAGTCCCTCGGTCCCTAGATGAATATGATACATCACTTCACTTATCTTATCTCTTATCAGTTCACCACTTGCTCCTGTCAAGGGCGTACGCTTCCCCTCTCTTCTCCCTCCTCCACTTTGCTCTGCTCTGTCCTGTCTGTGAAACTGCTTCAGAGCCTCTCTCTCTAAATATCTTCCGAACTGTACATTTTTGCTATGGATCTGGTCAGCTGGTCTCTCAATGCAATTGATAAAATTTTCTCGACAAGAAGACAAGCTTCAGGCGAGCCGACTTTTCTCAAAGAGAAGACAAGCGCCAAGGATGCATATACAATTGGATTTATAATAAGTGGGTTCCTGCTTTTTGGGTTTGGCTGATTCCAGGTCTATCGACAAACAAGGAAGTTGTTGGCAGAAAATTTGGCCCTGGTAAGACTGCCTGCATCTGTCCACTTTATTTGGACCTTTGAGATCCAAGAGCAAAGACTCAAGGCAGACATGAATCAGTAAAGTTCTGCCTGTTCCCAAAACAATTGTTGCTTATCTGAAGTCAGCTCCTTGGCTGGCCTTGAATGGCCACCTTATCTCAATTTACCTGGAGGTCCTGTAAATTTGATGCTCTGCCCCCTCCCTTTCCTTCCCACTGAGGAAGTCTGAGGACATGTCAGAGAGACCCAGCTGAATAAATATTGTGTCATCGTTTCAGGGCTCTCGGATTCTCTCTGGTGCTGTTCCAGGTCGACATCTGCACGAGAGCGTTTACGGATCTCTCCAGAGGAAACTGACTGAATGTACCATTCTTATCAGAACTCTTACAGTGCCTCTGGAGTGTCCTTGACATGATCACCACTTTTGTCATCTCCCCTCCACTGTGGAAAGTCTACATCCAGTGGTTAATTTGAGCCGAATCCTGCTGGAACAAGATCCGGTAATTCTTTCATTTTGACCCGCTCTGTTCCAACAACTCCATCCCTAAAAGTCCAAAGTAATTGCACATTTAAAAAAATCTATTAAGAATACAACGAGAGGAGACATTGCTCTTAGCCAGGCGGCACAGCGCAACACGCGCGGCGCTCCTTCGAGGAGGAGAGGAGCCTATAGGCGGGGGAGTGAGGACAGAGGGACAGATATGGTCACATTTACGCACTGAGGTTCTGTGCGAAGACCTTCTCTCCTCCTCTCCAAATATTGTCCCTACAGCGGCACTGCGCTCTGAAAAACACCCCTTCTTCTCTCCTCCTCTCAGTCCCCCAAAACAAAAACGATCATTTATTAATCAGAATAAATAAATGCCCTGTGGACTGTGCACATTACGCACAGCGTCTCCAGACAGCTCTACAGAGCGCACACATCAGCAGGTGTCTGAACTCCTGCTACATTTCAGACATAATAAATTTACAAAAGCTTACAGTAAAAAATAAATTAAAAATACAAAGAGAGAAATGTTTGATGTGTTATTCACATTATACGTCACGTTTCAAAACTACTGTGCTAATTTGTCAAAATAACAACAGTGATTAAAATTTAAAAAGGCAGTCCAATTTACTTTATTTAAAAAATAGATGTGGATGGATGGATGGATTGTCTGACAACCAAGAATTGAAGCCTCCAGGTGCTTCAAATGGTGCCACGAGACTGGAGCAGAAACAACAAATTCAGCGGAGAAGGGTTCAGCTCAGAACTGTGAAGTGAGGGGAGTGAGGAGTGGGGTTCAGGACACCTGACAGAATCGGAGCTGCTCACACACAACCTGCTGTTCTTCTCCAAAATAGTAATGTTATTAAATGTTTACAAATGTAGATAAATGTTGATGTATAACAACCCGTTAAAATACATCAAAATGCAGGAAATGGCATCTCTGCTATTCAAAATTTTGGGACAGGTCGAGAATGTATGCAGTACTGTAGCTGGAGTTTGTTTGTTTACAATGATTACATGCAGGGTCCAAGTTGGCTTTGATTTTGGACAGCTTGTCTTTGGACCAGTGCAGCTGGTGTACTACCTTGAATTAAATTACAGCGTGTCAAATTAAGGATGAGTAAATGTTCTTAATGATCTTTCTCCAGATTGAGTCTGATGAGGATTCCTCCAAGTCCATTTACCATTTAAGTGTAAGGGAGTCCATACTGGTCTCATGGTATGAACTGAGCAGTGCATAAATCATGCTGAGGGCCCTCTTAGTATCAGACCTGCATTCCAAAATCTTAACCACAAGGTGCTTTGAGGGTTATAAAGGAAAACAATCAGTTACCTCACAAAATATCTCAGCTGCAAACATCTGTAAAACTGTGACTTGTGAATATTAAACTTCTTTACCAGCTGCTCAAAAGAGGCAAATTTATCATCAACATGGATATCATTTTGTGAATGTACTCCCCTCAAGATCCATGTGTCAAAAGCTGTATCAGCTACTGAGGGAGTAAACGTATGATTATTTGAGACCGGTGCCAAAAACAGTAACTCTGTAGAGTTAAATGCCCTCCTGAACTGATTCCAAATCTTAAAGGCTGAGTTATACTCGCGCTTTGGTCCGCAAGCTGGAGCGCGCAAGCTGGCGCGCGTGCGCGCAAGCTGGAGCACGCGCGCAGCGCGCGGCACTGGGTTCATAGTTTTGCCGCGTTGTTTATAGTTGACGCACAGCGGCGCATGGCAAAGTGCTGTTCTTTGAGCCCAGTCCACGGCGTCAACGGCAAAAGTCAACGGCAAAAGTCAACGGTGCGGCGCGCGCACTAGGCTTGTGGAGTTTCAAAAATTCGGAGGTGCGCGACATGCACCAAGACGACGCGCGGGGCCAACGCGCAGGGGGCGGGGACTGCGATATCGCCTCACTTCTGGCGCGCGGCGCGACGCGTCGAGTATAAATCTAGCTTAACCATCCAGATCACAATTGAGTTAGAAGTGTAGGTTGATATTGACTGTTTAAAAGGCAGCCGAGAGCAGAGTAATGCAGAGGGGGAGCTGGATCAAATTGAGGCCATCTCCAAAGCTACCCAACAGGGAGAAAGGGTACACCTACCCAATCAGAATATTAGCGCTCTGATATCAGCTGCCTAGTAATAGTGCATGAAATTAAGAAGTGATCCAAGCCTGTAGGACAGATGCAAGACCATCCTAGCAATTTGTGGATGCTTTTTATTCAAAACAAAACACTAATAGCTGGCTGTTTTGACTGGTGAAAAATGAGTTAGTAAGGAAGATTGGCAGATTCTGAAACAGGTATATAAATTTAGGTAGGTAGGATATTCATTTTTACAGATTTATACAGTGTTTATTTAACCCCGCAGAGTGTGAGGTAGGGATTACCATCTAACAATGCCCTACTTAAGGTTTGCCATATAAGGTAGATCATTAGTTTTATAGAGGCTCTTATGATCTCAAGTTATCCAAATGCCAAGGTATTTAATTTTTTAAAACTCATTTTAAAAGGAAATAATTGTCTAAGATTTTCTTTTCCATAAAGGTCACAGGCATCAGCTCTCTCTTTCAAAGATTAAACTTATAGCCAGATATTTTCCAAATTTTTTGAAGCAAAGTACATTTGTAATTTAGGAAAGTTGGTAAGAGGGTCTGATATATGCAACAGCATGTCATCCACATATAAAGACACTTTGTGCTCTGTACCTAATCGGTTTATCCCCTTAATGATAGAGTTTTGCCGTAAAGCTACAGCTAGTGGTCCGATCGCTAACGCAAATAGAAGTGGTGAGAGTGAACACCCCTGTCTCGTACCTTATTGCAGTTTAAAGTATCTGGATATGTTACAGTTAGGGCAGACTGCCGCCATTGGGGAGGTATATATCAACTTCACCCATGATATGAATTTGGGACCAAATTTAAATAACTAAAGTCTCAAAAAGATAACCCCACTCCACCCGGTCAAATGCTTTCTAAGCATCTAATGAAACAATGACTTCATCACAGGTGTGCTTGGGTGGACTAGGAGTGTACAACACACCAAGCAGCCATCTAACATTGAAGAAAGCCTGAATGTTTTTAACAAACCCTATCTGGTCATAATTGTGGGGACCACCTGCTCAAGTCATTTTGCCAGGACCTTTGCAAGGATTTTTACATTAGTATTTAATAGCGAGATGGATCGATATGAGTCACAGTTTAGAGGATCTTTTTCTTTCTTAGGTAACAGCAAGATTACAGCTTGATGCATGGACATTGGCAATACCCATGCAGCGTCTTCGAACATAGACATTAATAAAGGTGAGAGTAGGTTTGAAATTTTCTTATAAAACTCAGATGGGAAGCCATCTGGTCCAGGGGATTTCCCATTTTGCATATCGTTGATTGCGGAGATTAGCCCAGCTACAGAGAACTCCCTCTCCAAATCCCCAGCAAGATCAAGATTCACTGAAGGAAGTTTAAGATCTCTTAAAAAGTTATCCAGGTCTGATAGGGTAGCTGATGATTTAGTCATATACAATGACTGGTAAAATTTACTAAAACATGTATTAATGTCAGTATTGTCATGACATGCAGCTCCTGGTCGTTGTTTATTACACAAATATTTTGGTTGGCTGACTACTGCTGCAGATGATGCACGAGCAGATACCCAGCCCCTTCACCATATTAATGTCTAGATTTAAAATTTAAATATTCTGCCTGCTGAGTAGACAAGGTATTAAATTAAGTTATGAGTAACAAATGTTTTATCATTAGATCCTGTGAGGAGTGGCTATGTTCTGTGTCTAATTGTAATATCTCATCTGTTAACTGTCCTAGCTGTATCAACACCTTTTTTTTAACAATAAGCAATTATTTGGCCACTCAGGTAGGCCTTTACTGCCTCCCAGACAGTACAGAGTGGCATTCTTGGTGTTCAGTTTACTTCAAGAAATTGTTAAATTTCAGATGGAAGAAATGTAATAGTCTTACTCAAAAAAGAGTAAAGAGAGGAATCTCCAAGGACGATATACTGATTTTGTGACCGGGATAAGCAGTTTTGTAATAAGTGGACCATGGTCCGAGATGACCATGGTCCCATAGTCACATTCTTTTACCAAAGGCAGAGTTTGTTTATCAAGAAAAAGATAGTCAATTCAGGAGTACGCTTTATGAAGTGGGGAGAAAATGAATAGGATCTTAAAGTAGGATTACGGAAGCACCACACATCAGCCACGCCATAAGATTCAAGGAATGAATTGATTGAGTGAGCGGACTAATGCCTTACCCACCGCACAACTGCAAACACTCCTGCCGTCCCCTTTTTGCCGCTGGTCACAGTCCCACTGAACCACTGAACACCGTCTGATGACGTACACTAGGGGGTAGCAGAGGGAGGGGTCTCTGGCTTGTTTTCCGGGTTCAGTTGTTGTTTTAACTGCACCTCCGACGGTCTTCGATGAGATTAAAACTTTTTTTTATGTTTGGGGTGATCTACACTGGAGAGTACAGCAGCCTGTCAGCAGCAACTGTAAAAATGCCACGTTTCTTACCGGAGTTTGGGTCCAATTCCTGGAGGCTCGATCCGGTGAGTTTAAAAAGTCCGAAAAAAGTCCCGTTGTGGTTGTGTAATCAGATAGCGAGGCTCTCCCGACTGTTTGCCGGATGCGTCGAGCCGCCAGAGATCAACATTTGGGACGTCTGCGGCTCGACGGCGACGCGCGCGTGCGTGTGCAGGCTGCCGTCGCGCCGCTTCGATCACTCGAATCTCGCCGCTTCCTTGTTCCCCGTGACTCCACGCGTCTCTTCCATAGACTTTGAATGTAAACCGGTGTTATCCGGCCGCTTCGGCCGCCCGACGCCGGGGGCGGTGGGTAGGAGGCATTAGTCAGAGTAGTTTTTCCTATTGAACTACAATCAAGAGATGAAAGCACACAATTTGTGTCACCACCAATTATAAGGTTATGTGTTGACATATTTGGTATGTTTGGGGAAAAAAATGTAGAGTCATCATGGGAGCATATACTGTAATGAAACCAAGATCATTGGCAGTGCATATAACTTTCCCACCGCTATAACGTACCACCCGGCAGTATCAGCATGCACACTCAAGGCTGTAAACTGTACCTGCTTACCAACTACAATAGCTATCCCTCTTGATTTTTTTCTTTTTCTTTTGGCTACTCCCTTCATCTGGGGTCGCCACAGTGAATTAGGCAATTATTTTTACGCCGGATGCCTTTCCTGACACAACCACAGATCCCCAAACTACCACAGCCCTCTGTGTGGAGCAGAGAGCTGACATCTAGGGCACCTGGAGGAGAAGATGGTGGGGGTTAAGGGCCTTGCTCAAGGGACCCGAGTGAGGCAAATGAGGGTGGAGGCAGGTGTGGGTGCTTCACCTATCCTACCCACATTTTGACGTAGTCAGTACTGGGAGTGGAACCAGTAATCTTCTGATCACAGGCCCACCTTCTCTAAACTCTGTGCCACTGCTCTCCAAATAGCTACCCCTCTTGATTGGGATTGAAAATTGGATTGAAACACCTGACCAGACCATTTTTTTAACAAACTTTCTACTGTCTGCAGAACGTATGTGGGTCTCCTGTATAAAGCCAAAAGTGTTCATCCACTTCAAGGGTGACGTAATTTTTTGGGCTGCTGTTTACATTGTTAGTGTTCAGCGTGTTAAGCTTAATCAACACATCAACACATTTGTACTTACTGGCTTTTAATACAACATGAAAGTTGATCTTTTAATTATTCATTATTTATAGGGGCCAAGATGGTTTAGGGGTAGGGCAGCCAACTCGGGACCCGAAAGTCCTGGGCTAGATCCCTGGTCACCACACATCTCGTGGTGTCTCTGAGCAGGATATCCAATCCCGAATTGCTCCCCGGGCGCTTACATAGCTGCCCACTGCTCCACTTGGGTGTATCCCCGGTGTGATGGGTTAAATGCAGAGAGCCAATTTCATCTTTGTATCAGAACGTACAATGATGACAACACATAGCACGTTATTATTACTTTATTTATTTATTCACTGCCTTTTTTATTGGTTTTATTTTATGTCTTTATCTCATTTTAGATTATATTTTATTTTCTATGTTTTATGATCTCCTGTTTTGTACTGCCTTCTCACTATTTATATTATGGCCAGCACTTTGGCCAATGACAATTGTTTTTAAATGTGCCATATCAGTGTTTTTCAACCACTGAGCCTAGGCGCACTAGTGTGCTGCGAGTGATTATCAGGTGTGCCTTGGAAATTATCAAAAAATCCCCCCCCCCCCTCTACAACCTCTTTAAATTTAAGACCACATTGTTGTGGTACTGTTCGGGTGTATTTTTGAAGACACTTTGATAAGAATGACTATTTAATATATGCGGATACAGTGTATCTATGTTTACAATTATGGTTGGTGGTGTGCCTTAGGATTTTTTTCAATGAAAACACTGTGCCTTGGCTCAAAAAAGCTTGAAAAACACTGTGCTACATGAATAAATTTGATTTGATTTTAAAGTCCTTGTGCCCAGGCACATAAAACTTGGCCAAATAAACATGGTTTTGATTCCACTATTTCTACAAACTGAGGTTGTTCAAAGAGCTACTTACAAAATTCCGATTTATCCCTTTAATGATTGTTAGCTTTAGACTCCTTCTCATCATATTTTTTCCCTTCAGGCACAAGATATGGCTCCAGGAAAAGTCTGATCATCTTAACCAGCAAAGCTACATCAGGTGCCGCTGAAGAGTTCATTTACATTATGAAGAAACTGGGCCGTGCTATGATAGTTGGAGAGAACACTGCCGGAGCTTCCCACCCACCAAAGGTGTTCAACGTTGGCCAGAGTGACATCTTTCTTAGCATCCCCACTGTCTGTTCAGATACTGCAACAGGGCCAGCGTGGGAGGGGACTGGTATCTCACCTCATATTCCCACATCGAGTGACGCTGCCCTCGAGGTTGCAAAGGGCATCTTCAACAAGCACATCACAAGCCAAGAGCAAACAGCTGAACAAGTCAGATGAGATCTTTGCTTTGGCAGACTGAGGGTGTCATGAATCTGAGCTTAATTAAATATATATATGGGTTCCGTACAAAGTAGTCTGTTGTTAATTCTCTTAGTACTTACTCCTTAATGGTTGTTATGTAAAACAAAGATTCTGCATTATTTCACAGTTTTTCTGCCTAAAGTAGTATCTCGCTGTTGGAGGTTAGAGCAGTTGGAGACTCAAATTTGCGAGGAATTTTCCATTGCACTCTCATGAAATTATGAGCATTTGCAATCAAACTAGTCATGCAGTTTCATTTTGAGCAGCCACTTTTTCAAAATCATGGCTCCCGTGTACCGGTAGGTGTTCAGCTCTGGTGCTCTAGAACAGTTGTTCTCAACTGGTCAGGTTTCAGGACCTGACCTTCATCCCGTAAGTCACAAGCTAACTAACACACATCAAATAAATAAACTAATAAATGTAGTATTAGAAGGACTCCATCCATCCATCAGTTATCTTCACCCACTTCTTCTTTTCGCTGTTTGCTGGTGGCCATATCCAACAGTCAGTGTTTGAGAGGCTGGGGAGACCCTGGACAGGTCTCCAGTCCATCACAGGGACACAGAGACAAAAGAGACAAACAACCATTCATTCTCTCACTCACACTTAGGGGCAAAGCCTAATGTGCATGTTTTTGGTATGCGGGAGGAAAGTGTCCTGAATAGTCATTCTGGACCTACACCAGCATAATTCATGGAATTGTTAAAAATTAGTATTATTTCTAAGGATTTGGTAGTCATGCAAAAATTTCAAGGCATTGTTGAAAGCATTTGAACTTTTATTAAGGAAATGACTGGATTTGTTTTTTCTAATATTACCCATGAATGCATCTTGCAGTTGTCCGAAAAAATTTACTTTCGTTGAATACTTGCATAATTAAACATATTAAAAAATATATAACAATGTCTTGATCAGTCATCTTTTTACAGGTTTAAGAATTAACCAGAAGGTTGACATAACAATCAGAATGGTGATGGTAAATGGTAAATGGAGCTTATTTATATAGTGCTTTCCAGCCCCCAGTGAGGAGCCCCAAAGCGCTTTACAATACCAGCCATCCACCCATTCATTCAGACATTCATACACCGGTAGTGGTAGCCTGCCTTGCAAGGCGCCATCCAGACCTACCGGGAGCAACTCGGGGTTAAGTGTCTTGCCCAGGGACACAACGACACATGGTGGGAGGATGTGACACACTTTTTGATCAAAAAACACCAGCTGAAAATCAATGCTCTAGAAACAGGTTTGAGACACTCACAACAACTTTGCAACTATTTTGAGCGAAAATAATATTTGCACAAACTTTGAATGGTAACAAAACTGTACAACTTGCACAAGGAAAGAGGCTTGTTGCAAATGTTGTGAGACATTGTGGAAACATACTTGTGAATGCTGTTTGCCAATCAGGCACAGCCTAGTAAGATGCTACCTTTATTTTGCATTTGTTGAGTGCCCTGTGAAGACACTGGTTGTGAGTGGGCTACATATGATCAATCTGATTAAAACAGAAATTTATATTTTTAATAGTGAGCAAAAAGCCAGTGTAACTCCATACCATGAGAAAATTTATCATTTGAACCAAAACTTAGCTTCAGTTGCTACATTTTCTTTGAAAGTACTAAAGGAGATGAGTATAAAATGGTTTTAAACTATGTTTACTTTTTATTTGTTATAGTGAATATTTAGAATTTGTAGACTGCTGAAATGTAATCAGTTGATTTATCTGTCATTGCAGCTTATGCAATCATTTTGATCTCCGCGTGCCTATTTGGGTTTCATCAAATAGACACATTAAATAAACTGTCATTCAACCTTTATTTAGGCAGGTTAATCCCATTGAGCCTCGAGGACTCATTTACAAGAGAGACCTGGCTACAAACAAAGAACGATGACAACAGCAACAGTAGACTTTCCTTTGACAATCAACAATAGACAATCATAAGAGAGAAATACAGATTTTTTAACAAGTTAAAACAAAGATGTCAAAGTAGCAAAACAGACAGATGTAGAAAAATGTAGAAAACTAAAAACAGGAACATGTCTGCATTGTTTTTTTCCAGGATTCCAACAGATTCTTAAAGCCATTTAGAGAGGTCAAGGCCGAGAGCTTCAGATCTTTTTGTAAGATATGAAGGAGGAGCGGAGTAGGAGTAGTTTCGGCCCAGGACCGGCCGCTCCCACACCACTGGTCAGTCTGAGCGCATCTTGCTGGCCAGGTGACCCCTCGAGCTGGGAGCCGTCTCATGAAGCCCCGGTGTTTTTTTTTCTCCCTCTCTCTCTGGATCCCAATCGAATTTCTCATCTGGACCTGTGGTTCTACCTGGTTCCAACAAGAATCACAAGAAGGTATTTTGCTGACCTTTCCGCTACTTTCTGTTGGATTTGGCCTCGTGGCATTTCATTCGGTGTGGGGGAAGTGTACCTGGCCTGAACCTGTGTCACAGGACCAGAACTGAACCGAGTTGGCTGTGGGGGACTTCGTCTTCATTAAAGCTGGTCTCAGCCTCTGAGCGGCCCGTTACCTTAAAACGAAGGACCGTCCACCTCCGTGGGAATTGCTGTGCTCACCTGGAGGAGACGCTCTGTTGCCTTGAAGTGCTGCCGGAACCGAACCGGAGCAGAACCGGTTCAGTGACGACGTCGGCCTCTCCGGTCAGCCTGGCTGTTTTTTAACCGGAGGTGGCCTCTTGTGCTGTGGAGCATCGAAGCCGGGCTGAAGCAGATCCGGTCCAATGACGTCTTCATCCTCCTCGGTCAGTCTCATCGTTTTTCTCCGGGGTTGGCCTCTCGTGCTGTGGGCTGCGGAGGACCAGACGAGCAGGGTGACGTGATGAGGAGCAGAGTGAAGCGTGGAGGAGCATTGCTGTTTGGTGCTGGTGAGGAGTCCGGCCGGAGTTTTCATCAGATTTCATCGGCCCTGGATAATAATAATTTTATTCCGGATCATGCTGTTGTTCCCTGTTGACCTGAAACAGGCTATGATCATGCCTTTATTTCAGGAGGATTTTCTGGCAACTCGCTCAGCTATTTGCTACAAATTATCTGTTAACTACCTGTTGATTCTGGACCCAGCTTCTGTTTCCCATGGCCGCATCAATTCATCTTCACAGGGGGGCTGGAGCCCCCCTCAGCCCAACTCAAACTGCCGTTGGGCCACCTCGTCGGATTTGTTTGCCCATCTAATTTGTGACGCTTCATGGTCTGAGACTTTTCTGCACCATTCATATTATTCAAAACACCCTGATGCATGCTCAATAATCCAGGTAGAAAAATCTAAAAAAGCTAAGTCTGGTCCTCTGGACATTCAAAAAACAAAACAAAACAAAGCAAAAAAACTTAAGAAACATTTCGTCTTTCGTCCAAAAGACTACCACAGTCTGAGATGCTGTATTCAGCTCAGTCTTATAAATAGCACCCTCTCACAATGGATCAACCAGTTTGTTGCTAACAGCTAAAACCAGTTGCTCACATGATCAAGGAGGACCATCAGCCTAACGATGGATCATTAGCACCCTGATGGTTGTTTGCTATTATATGAAGAGCAAACAACCATCAAGGTGCTAACGATCCATCCATCAGCAGCAAACTGGTTGATCCACTGTGGGAGGGTGCTATTTATAAGACTGAGCTGAATACAACATCTCAGACTGAGGAAGTCTTTCGGACGAAAAACGAAATGTTTCTACAGTTTTTTTTTTTAGCTTTGTTTTTTGAATGTCCAGAGGACCAGACTTAGCTTTTTTAGATTCATATTATTGTCATTATTTTCAGATCCCAGACTATCTGGAATCACTGAATCTTGTTAACACACCTGGGTCTACCCATAACTGCAACTTTTACTGTTTTTAGGTTCTGAATGATCATGTCTTCATTAATGTTTCTCATGGTTCAATTATGGGGGCTAAATGTCACACTATTAACTCCTGTAATTACACATCAGTGACAAAAAAAACTCAAGAAAATGTCTGATAATAATGTTGTTATTGCTCTCAGGTATTCAGCCCAACCCTGGACCCTCCACTAACTATAGTACACCAAATGAGTTTTAAAAACATCTTCATTTACTGCATGTAAACGCTCGTAGCCCTCTGAAATGACTTGATGCCTTGAAAACTCTGGCCAGTTCTTCTGGAGAAGATGTGATCTTCATCTCTGAAACTTGGCTCAACAAATCTGTTCTGAATAATGATCTGGTAATCAATGGATTTAATATCTATCGCTGTGACTGTCAAAAAAAAGGGGAGTGGGTGGAGTCGCTATTTACATCAGAGTACTGGTTTCCAGTCTTGTGTCTGCTAATACAATGCCAAACCAGTTTGAGGCCTTTAGCTGTGAACATCACTTTGAATGGAGGCCAGATCTTATCTGTAGTGGGTTGTTATTGTCCCCACTCAGCAACACCTGAGGCTCTGTCCACCCTGACAGAATTCCTAGGAAATTTAAAATTCAAAGAGATTTTTTTGGCAGAAGATTTCAACATTGACTGGGATAAGTCAACCCCCGTCTGTGATAAATTCAAGGAATGTTGCCTATCACTCAATCTAACCCAACTTATTGAATCTCTCACTAGACCAAACAAAATCTGTCCTAAAAAAATCTTCCATTTTAGACCTGTTTCTAACTAATACACCTCACAAATTCCCTGGTACAGGTGTATTTGCTGACGTTTTGAGTGATCATTGTGTATTAGCGGCTCTCTGAGATATTAACCTTCCACCTTCTAAGCCCAGATTAATTTAAAAAAGAGGTTTGAAATGTTTTTGTGAACAGTCATTCCTCTGGGATCTATCTCACTTTGACTGGCAACGTATTCTATTAACCAACAACGTGAACACCGCCTGGAACTATTTTCATAATAGTTTCATTTGTTTTGTGAAAAAACACGCTCCTTTCTGCCAGTTCAGGATAAAGGGATGTGAATGCCCCTGGTTTACCCCTGAACTAGCTGACCTCCTGCACAAGTGAGACCATCTTTGGGCCACAGCAAGAAAATCTGGCTCAGATACTGATTGGTTGAATTTTCGGCAGCTGAGGAATAAATGCACAACTGCCATCAAAGCAGCAAAACGTAACTATTTCTTATCTCAGACCTCCAAAAATCTAAACGATCCTAAAAAATTTTAGGAAAACCATCAAATCTCTCTTAGGCATCCCCCAATCATCTGAGCTCCCATCACAACTTCTCGTTAACTCTGTTCCTATGTTTATGTTTATTAAATTTGTTCATTTTTTTTTACAAAAGAAACAATACAAGACAATCCCATAAATGATAATGTACAAAATGTTAAAAAAATGAAAGGTAGCAGAAAGAAGAATAAATCTTATTATATCTGCCCCTTTTTTCCAACAATCAGATTAAACAATAATAATCTTCAACCAACAGTACAAAATGACTAACTCTTTCTAATTTTCTAACTAATACAATACACATTACGCTATTTCATTTTTTTTAACACATTTGTTTTGATCATTTTCTTAAATGTAAACATTGACTTGGCATTTTTAACTACATTCTCCAAGCCATTCCATAATCTAATTCCCTGGATTGAGGTAGAACGTCCCTTCAAACTAGTTCTGAATTGTGGTTTTACAAACATCTCTGTCCCCTTAAGATTATAACAACTTTGTCTTTTAACAAAATGCATTTGGATATTTAAAGGTAATGCATTATTTTGAGCCCTATACATAACTGATAAAATATTATAGTCTACCAAATCATGGAACTTCAATAACTTTAGTTGATAAAATAATGTACTTGATGGATGACGGTAATGTTTTCTAGTGATAATTCTTACAGCTCTTTTCTGTAATACAAAAATAGGCTTTGTGATTGTTTTACACGCATTCCCCCAAACATCAATACAATAGATTAAGTGTGGAACAATGATTGTGTTATACAACAAATACAGAGCTTTATCATATTCATTCATTCATTCAACCTTTATTTAGTCAGGTAAATCTTTTGAACCTCATGGGCTCATTTACGAAAGCGACCTGCTAAAACTAAAGAACAATGAACAGCAATGGTAGAATTTCCTTAAACAATAAACAATAAACAAACAAACAATAAACAATAGAAAACAAAAGAGAGAAAAAAAATATTTTTTTATTTTTTTATTTTTTTTAACAAAGTATCAAAAAACTAGCAAAACATTATTCAGATTCAGATTCAGATTCAGTTTATTATCGCCATTGTCAATGAACAGGATTCACAGACTAGGAATTTGCTTCGGCATAACGGTGCATAAAATATAAAAACATAAGACACAAAAAACATAAACCATAAAACATCAATACAATCAATACAATATTCAGTGAACAAAAACTACTAAGAAACAGCGCAATTAGAGTGGTGCAATCAAAATACAGTGATACAGTGATTCCCAATCAAAATACAAAGAACAAATACAAAATACAGCGACCAAGGCAAGTTATGAGGTAGCATGGTTATGAGTGTTCAAGAGTCTGACAGCAGAGGGGAAGAAACTGTTTTTATGGCGGGAGGTTCTGGTCCCAATTGACCGAAGCCTCCTGCCTGAGGGGAGTGGTTCGAACAGACCGTATGCAGGGTGAGAAGGGTCAGCTGTGATCCGACCTGCTCGCCTCACAGTCCTGGAGACGTACAGGTCATGGAGAGATGGGAGACTACAGCCGATTACCTTCTCAGCAGAGCGCACAATGCGCTGCAGTCTGTGTCTGTCCCTGACAGTGGCCCCGGCGTACCACACTGTGATGGACGCGCTGAGAATGGACTCGATGATGGCCGTGTAGAACTGCACCATCAGCTTGGCCGGCAGCTTGGCCTTCCTCAGCTGTCGCAGGAAGTACATCCTCTGCTGAGCCTTTTTGATGAGGGAGCTGATGGTTGGCTCCCACTTGAGGTCCTGGGTGATGGTGGTGCCGAGGAACCGGTAGCAGTCCCCAATGATGATGGGGGTGTTGTTAAAGGTGATGGGGGGCAGAGGGGCTCTGTCTTTCCTGAAGTCCACAATCATCTCCACTGTCTTCTGGGCGTTGAGCTCCAGGTTGTTGTTGCTGCACCAGGTCACCAGCCGGCCCACCTCTCTCCTGTACGCAGACTCATCATCATCCGAGATGAGCCCGATGAGGGTGGTGTCGTCCGCAAACTTAATAAGTTTTACGGAGTCATGGTTGGAGGTGCAGCAGTTGGTGTACAGGGAGAAGAGCAGAGGGGAAAGAACACAGCCTTGTGGTGAACCTGTGCTTATGGTCTGAGTGTCCGAGACAGCTTTCCCCAGCCGCACGCGCTGACTCCGGTCTGTCAGGAAGTCAGTGATCCACCTGCAGGTGGCGTCAGGTACACCGAGCAGAGAAAGCTTGTCTTGGAGCAAAGCAGGAAGGATGGTGTTGAATGCAGAGCTGAAGTCCACAAACAGGATCCTAGCATAGGTTCCTGGGGAGTCCAGATGCTGCAGGATGGAGTGGAGGGCCAGGTTTATGGCGTCATCTACAGACCTGTTAGCTCTGTAGGCGAACTGCAGAGGGTCAAGGAGGGGATTGCTGATAGACTTGAGGTGGGATAAAACCAGACGTTCAAAGGTTTTATAAGGTAGATGTATAGGTCTCTATAATAGGTCAATAGGTCTCTGACTTTGTACAGTACTGCAATCGATTTAGCTATTTTTATTCTTACAGAATTTATGTGTTGTTTCCATGTCAGTTTGTCATCAATGATAACACCCAAAAACTTCACCTCACTCACTCTACAAATCTCAACACCCTCAATTTTGAGTGGAACATCAACAGTTTTCTTTTTATTACTGAATATCATGTAATTAGTTTTTTCTAGATTTAATGATAATTTATTTATTTTAAACCAAGTTTGTATCTTGACAAATTCTGTCTTTATCAATTCCAACATTTGTTCTATATCTTCACCTAAACAGAAAAATGTGGTATCATCAGCAAAAAGTACACATTTAAGGAGTCCTGACACATTTACCAAGTCATTCACATATAAAATAAATAGCTTTGGTCCAAGTACAGAGCCTTGGGGAACTCCACATGTGATATTACAGAGGTCAGATCTTACATCATTTATTTGTACAAATTGTTTCCTATCTTTCAAGTAGCTAGATACCCACTGTAATGCTGGTCCTCTAATACCATATTTGTTCAGTTTTTCAAGGAGAATGGTGTGATCAATAGTATCGAATGCTTTTTTTAAATCAACAAAAATACTGATACAATATTGTTTTTGATCGACAGCAGTAGTTATTTGTTCCATTAATTCCATGAGAGCCATTGATGTAGAGTTTTTTGCTCTAAACCCATACTGACTGTTGCTTAGAATATTTTGTTTATCTATAAATTGATCTAGTCTGTTTACAAATAGTTTTTCAAGAATTTTTGAAAACTGTGGTAACAAGGATATAGGTCTATAATTGTTGAACACACATTTATCACCATTTTTAAAAAGAGGAACTACCTTAGCTACTTTCATATTATCTGGAAATATTCCTGTTGAAAATGATAAATTACATATGTATGTAAACGGCTCAATAACATGGCTCATTATGTCCTTTACAAACATCATATCCATGTCCACCCAGTCCCTTGATCTCTTGTCTGTAAGATTTTTTACTACATTCATTATTTCCTCTTTGTTAGTTCCATTTAGAAAAATACTATTTGCACAACCTTTAATTGAATGGATCACATTATTATCTGCTTTTGGTATTTTAGCTGCAAGGCTTGATCCAACATTCACAAAATATTGATTAAATCCATTTACAATTTCATTTTCATCATGAATTTCATCGTTGTCTTTTACAAAGTATTTTGAAATACCAGTTTTTGTTTTATGATTCTTCAGGACACTATTCATTACTCGCCATGTTGCTTTCATATCACCATTACTTTTATCTAATAATTTACTATAATATTCTTTCTTATGTTTCCTTATAATCCCTACTAATTTATTTTTATACTTTTTATATTTTTCTTCAGCGCTCTGACTTCGCAATTTCAAGAAACATGAATACAAATACAGTATTTTCTGGTGTATAGGTCGCAGGACATGAAAAAACCATAAAAAGGTGCGACCTATACACCGGAAAATACGGTAATTCTTTTTTTCTTTTTTACAAGCATTTCTCAACCCTTTTGTCATCCATGGTTGATCAACCGTATTTCTCTTTGTATGATTTGTTTGCACACAATTCTTTTCATACAGAGCCTCCAATATACTGTATTCATAAACTCATCATATGCTCTGTTCGCATCATCAACATACACATCACTCCAGTCTTGTTTATCCAGATCCTCTTTCAATTTTTCCAAAACTCTTTTTGACGTGTTTATGATCTTTTTCTTCGTTGTAACTGCTTTTGTGATGTTTTGATCATTTTTATAGATTGTGAAAACTGGTAAATGATCACTTAAGTCGGTCGTTAAGATACCACCTATCACGTCCCCATTTGTTATATTTGTGAAAATATTATCAATTATTGTGGCACTATGAGTTGTAATTCTTGTTGGCTTTGATATCAATGGATACATATTTAAACTGTACATTGAGTTTATAAATGTGCTTATGTTATTTGAATCTGTTTTATTTCCCATATCAATGTTAAAGTCTCCACACAAAAAAAACATTTTTATTAAAACTCTTCTCCATTAGCTCCAAGATTTTATCCGTGAATATTTCTATATATTTGCT
>JBBPBX010050697.1:0-11767 GCA_038048925.1 Garcialebias charrua
GGTGGTTAAAAAGCTCGCGGTGGCAGGGCTCCGGGGGTGGATGAGATTCGTCCTGAGTTCCTTAGGGCTCTGGATGTTGTGGGGTTGTGTTGGCTTACGCGACTCTGCAATATCGCGTGGACATCGGGGGCAGTTCCCTTGGATTGGCAGACTGGGGTGGTGGTTCCCCTATTCAAAAAGGGGGACCGTAGGGTGTGTTCCAACTATAGGGGGATCACACTCTTAAGCCTCCCTGGTAAGGTCTATTCAGGGGTTCTGGAGAGGAGGGTCCGTCGGATAGTCGAACCTCGGATTCAGGAGGAGCAGTGTGGTTTTCGTCCTGGTCGTGGAACACTGGACCAGCTCTACACCCTCAGCAGGGTCCTGGAGGGTGCGTGGGAGTTTGCCCAACCAGTTTACATGTGCTTTGTGGACTTGGAGAAGGCATTCGACCGCGTCCCTCGGGGGGTTCTGTGGGGGGTACTCCGGGAGTATGGGGTACCAGGCCCTTTGATAAGGGCTGTTAGGTCCCTGTACGACCGGTGTCAGAGCTTGGTCCGCATTGCCGGCAGTAAGTCAGGCTCGTTTCCGGTGAGAGTTGGACTCCGCCAAGGTTGCCCTTTGTCACCGATTCTGTTCATAACTTTTATGGACAGAATTTCTAGGCGCAGCCAAGGTGTTGAGAGGATCCGTTTTGGTGGCCTTAGAATCGCTTCTCTGTTTTTTGCAGATGATGTGGTCCTATTGGCTTCATCAGTTCGTGATCTACAGCTTTCGCTGGAGCGGTTTGCAGCTGAATGTGATGCGGCCGGGATGAGGATCAGTTCCTCCAAATCCGAGGCCATGGTCTTGAGCCGGAAAAGGGTAGCATGCCTTCTCCAGGTCGGGGAGGAGGTCCTGCCCCAAGTGGAGGAGTTTAAGTATCTCGGGGTCTTGTTCACGAATGAGGGAAAACTGGAGCGTGAGATCGATAGGCGGATAGGTGCAGCGTCCGCAGTGAAGCGGGCGCTGTACCGGTCTGTCGTGGTGAAGAGAGAGCTGAGTCAAAAGGCAAAGCTCTCAATTTACCGATCGATCTACGTTCCCACCCTCATCTATGGTCATGAGCTTTGGGTTATGACCGAAAGAACGAGATCTCGGATACAAGCGGCTGAAATGAGTTTTCTCCGCAGGGTGTCTGGACTCTCCCTTAGAGATAGGGTGAGAAGCTCAGTCATCCGGGAGGGACTCGGAGTAGAGCCGCTGCTTCTCCACATCGAGAGGAGCCAGTTGAGGTGGCTCGGGCATCTGGTTAGGATGCCTCCTGGACGCCTCCCTGGTGAGGTGTTCCGGGCATGTCCCACCGGGAGGAGACCCAGAGGAAGACCCAGGACACGCTGGAGGGACTATGTTTCTCGGCTGGCCTGGGAACGCCTTGGGATTCCCCCAGAGGAGCTGCTCCAAGTGGCTGGGGAGAGGGAAGTCTGGGCCTCCCTACTTAGGCTGCTACCCCCGCGACCCGACCCCGGATAAGCGGAAGAAAATAGATGGATGGATGGATAAAATAAAGCAAAAGTGGAAGCATGCAACTAATTAAGTTTTATATGCTACATCTAAAACAATTGATTTGTTAACTCCATCTCTCCATTTCCATCTTCTACTGCTTGTCTGTGGTCAGGTCATGGAGGCAACAGGCTCAGACAGACCAGTCATCTCTTTTCTACACAGGACCCCACCGGCATAAACAAACCCGGCGCCTAATGCAGCAGGTCTCCTTAACTATCTGCCTGATCAAAATTAATACTGCGCCTCTTTCAAATACGCTGTTGTCTGACAGCTAAATAATATTTCATACATAGTCAAAGTAACGGTTGTGACTTGTGAATGTCACTGCATGATCTGTTCTGGGACAATAAATAAATAAATAAGAACAAGGACGACGAGACTGGAAGCACGATCCGTACAGTGCACCAGTATAGGGTGCTGGAGTGGTGCACCCAGATTCTTCCCATCTCTTGTTACGAAGAGGAAAAACTGTGCATTTACAAGTTTTAACGAGTCTATGGGCTTGATTCTTGCGCCCCAGGGGCCGGAAATACGCCACCAATCAGAGACAACGTTTTTGAAAGAAACAACTTAACTCATCATTAACTATAAAATATTTATCTTACAACTACAAAATATATACATACATTTCAAAATATTTTTATTTTATAATTTCATTTTTTTAAAGAAATTAAGTCTTTAATGTAATATGGCGAGTCATGTGGTGAGTGGTTTGAGTGGGTGGGCAGCACCCTAGCACCCTCTATTGATGAGCTGCCACTGCTTCAACATTTCAATCACTCTCCTCCCTTGTTATAACATTGTCATTTATGTTTATACCAACCCTAACCTGCTGCACATCCTTTCAAGTCTGATCCTTCTTTTTTGCCAGTTGATACAATTGTGTTCAAATTCTTAGTTGTGATACAGACATACAAAACATAAGACTACACATTTAAATTCGGTTGGTATGCATAAATTTATTTAGATAATTATTCAGTATTATACAGATACACTGAAGATTCTTAAATACTTATAACTGCAGTCTGTGACTGTTACGTATTTAAAAGAAAAAAGCATAACAAATGAGTGTAAATACATTTTATATTAGTTTTTTTGGAGACAGATAAATATTTCTCATACAAAACCAGTGAAAGTATGTTGTCTGTCACCAGATTCAGGCATGTTAAAAAAAAAAAAATCTAATTACATATATTAGTGTGTGTGTGTGTGTGTGTGGCTTCTTGCCTATGAGTCCTTTCAAATTACTTTTTCCATGTGCATTTTCTTTATCCATGTGGATTTTCATGAGTTTGTTGAAATTGCCCTTACTGGCAAACATTCGGGTATGCAAATCATAATAACATGGTTTCTGTTCTGTGTGGAATCTCAGGTATAGATTTACACTACTTTCTTGTGAAAATTTTTGTCCACACAGAAGACAAGAAAAGGCTTCTGTCCTGTGTGGAATTTCATGTGTCTGTTTAAACCTCTTTTTTGAATAACGCTTTGTTCACACAGACCAAAATGAAAAGGGTTACTGTCCTGTGTGGATATTCATGCATTTTTTTTATTGCACGTTTCAGTAAATCTTTTGTTAACACAGATCAAAAGGCTTCTGTCCTTTGTGGCTTTTCATGTATATTTTTAAATTACTCTATCAGTAAACTGTTTTTTTTACACAGATCACAAAGTGGCCTGTGTGGATTTTCATGTGGCCTTTTAAACTGTACCCTCATGTAAACCATCGGCCACATAGATCACAAAAGTGTTTCTGTCCTGTGTGGATTTTTGTGTAATTTTTAAAAATACCCTTTTCTCTAAACCTTTTCTTCCACACAGATCACAACAAAACCGCTTCTGTCCTGTGTGAATTTTCATATGTTTTTTTAACTACCCTTTTTGCTAAACTTTTTTCACACAGATGACAAGAAAAGTGTTTCTGTCCTGTGAGGATTTTCGTGTGATTTTTTAAAAAAATACCCTTTTTGCTAAACTTTTTTCACACAGATCACAAGAAAAGAGTTCTGTCCTGTGAATATTTTTGAGTGATTTTTGAAAATGCTTTTCACTAAACCTTTTTTCACACAGATCACAACGGCTTCGGTCCTGTGTGGATTTTCATGTGTTTTTTTAAATTACACTTTTGTGTAAACTTTTTTTCACACAGATCACAAGAAAAGGGCTTCTGTCCTGTGTGGATTTTCATGTGTTTTTTTAAACTACCCTTTTCGCTAAACCTTTTTTCACACAGATCACAAGAAAAGGGCTTTTGGCCTGTGTGGATTTTCATGTGCATTTTTAAATTGCTCTTTTCAGTAAACCTTTTTTCACACAGATCACAAGAAAAGGGCTTTTGGCCTGTGTGGATTTTCATGTGTCTGTTTAGACTTCTCTTTTCGGTAAACTGTAGTTCACACAGATCACAAGAAAATGGCTTCTGTCCCGTGTGGATTCTTATGTGTCCTTTTAAACTGTACCTTCGTGTAAACAGTCGGCCACAAAGATCACAACAAAACTGCTTCTGTCCTGTGTGGATTTTCATGTGTTTTTTTAAACTACCCTTTTCGCCAAATATTTTTTCACACAGATCACAAGAAAAGGGTTTCTGTCCTGTGTGGACTTTCATGTGATTTTTTAAAAATACCCTTTTCGCTAAACCTTTTTTCACACAGATCACAAGAAAAGGGTTTCTGTCCTATGTGGATTTTCATGTGTTTTTTTAAACTACCCTTTTTGCCAAATCTTTTTTCACACAGATCACAAGAAAAGGGCTTCTGTCCAGTGTGGCTTTTCATGTGTCCTTTTAAACTGTCCCTTCTTGTAAACCGTCGTCCACACAGATCACATGAAAAGGGCTTCTGTCCTGTGTGGATTTTCATGTGATTTTGTAAATTACACTTTTCAGTAAACCTTTTGTCACACAGATCACATGAAAAGGGCTTCTGTCCTGTGTGGATTTTCATGTGATTTTTTAAATTACACTTTTCAGTAAACCTTTTTTCACACAGATGACATGAAAAGGGCTTCTGTCCTGTGTGGATTTTTACATGTCTCTTTAAATCTCCCTTTTCAGGAAAACTTTTTTCACACAGATCACAAGAAAAGGGCTTATGTTCTGTGTGGATTTTCATGTGTCTGTTTAAATTACACTTTTCAGTAAACTGTTTGTCACACAAAACACAAGAAAAGGGCTTCTGTCCTTTGTGGATTTTCATGTGTCTGGTTAGACTGCTCTTTTCGGCAAACTGTTGTACACACAGATCACAAGAAAAGGGCTTCTGTCCAGTGTGGCTTTTCATGTGTCCTTTTAAACTGTCCCTTCTTGTAAACCGTCGTCCACATAGATCACAACAAAATTGCTTCTGTCTTGTGTGGATTTTCATGTGATTTTGTAAATTACACTTTTCAGTAAACCTTTTTTCACACAGATGACATGAAAAGGGCTTCTGTCCTATGTGGATTTTTACATGTCTCTTTAAATCTACTTTTTCAGTAAAACTTTTTTCACACAGATCACAAGAAAAGGGCTTATGTCCTGTGTGGATTTTCATGTGTCTGTTTAAATTACACTTTTCAGTAAACTGTTTGTCACACAAATCACAAGAAAATGGCTTCGATCCATTTTTGCTGTGGACCTGTTCACAATTGACTCAGAGATCCTGCTGGGTGAAGACTCCCAGGCTTCATCAGTGCATTCAGTTTGCAACCCAAAGTCTGTTAAAAGTTTCAGCTGAGACTCAGGATTGTTCACATCATTATCCTCTGTGTCATCTTCACTAACTTCAGTTTCTGAAGAATCAGAATCGTCTGTATAAGAATTTAGTTCTGGGTTTTTTGTATCTTTTTCTCCTTCACCAGTTGATGATTCTATGTGGTCACCTGAGCTGCTGCTTGGAATATCATGGACTTCAACTTGGTGTTGATGGCGCTGTGAGAACAGAGGTTTCTCTTCATCATCCTCACTCTTAAAATGATCTGCAGTTACCGGTAATGAAAAGTTGGTGACATCTGTCTCCTCCTTCTTACTGAGCTGCTCTCCCTCCAAAATGGTCCACTGTTCCTCCTCTTCCTCTTTTATGTGGAGACAATTTGCATCCTGCTGGTCCACATCAGGACACTGTTCTTCAGGAGCTTCTTCTTTAATCAGCACTGACTTCTGAACATCTGCAGGAACCACTGGAACACATGTAAAATACAGTAAGGAGAACTGTAGCTTCATAGTCACATATACTGTACATGATTTGTTTTACTGCTCAGATCACAGAGTTATTTTTTCTCCTCCAAACGAGTGCTAAACCAGAGTCAAAAGCCGTTTTCTGACTGCACAGCCCTCCCCGGCCCAGCTCGTCCCGGGTTGCCCCTGAGCCCAGCCTGGCCCGCACCCGCTCATTTCGCATTGTGCAGAGATTATTATTAGTCATGGGCGTAGCCAAGATTTTATGAGGGGCGGTCCCTTTATAGGAAAAGTGGACTTCTGGAAACAGCAAAACGCCTCAGTGGTTCACTGGAGATATCACTGGAGGTGGGAGATATCGAGTGAGAGTGGGCCATGTTCCACGACTCTATTGTCAAGGCGGCTTATCTGAGCTGTGGCCACAAGGTAAGTGGTGCCTGTCACAGTGACAACCCTTGAACCCGGTGGTGGACATTGGCGGTGAGGGATGTTGTCAACCTTTTGGGCCTGTGGGACCCCAGAAACAGCTGATGATTACTGGCAGTCCAAGCTGCATGCAGCTCGGGTGGTCGCTGAGGCAAAAACTTGGGCGTGGGATTTCAGAGATGCCATGGAGAATGACTTCCATATGGCTTTTGGTCTATTCAGGAGTTCTGGAGAGGAGGGTCCATCGGATAGTCAAACCTTGGATCCAGGACAAGCAGTATAGTTTTTGTCCGTGTCATGGAACACTGGACCAGCTCTACACCCTCCGCAGGGTCCTAGTGGGTGCATGGGAGTTCACCCAACCAGTGTCCATGTGCTTTCTGGACTTGGAGGTGTTCGGCCGTGTCCCTCAGGGAACACTGTGGGAGGTACTCCAGGAGTATGGGGTACCAGGCCCATTGATACGGGCTGTTAGGTCCTTGTATGATCGGCGTCAGAGCTTGGTCCGCATTGCCGGCAGTAAGTCAGGCTCGTTCCCAGTTAGAGTTGGACTCCTCCAAGGTTGCCCTTTGTCACAGATTCTGTTCATAACTTTTAAGGACAGAATTGCTAAGCACAGCCAAAGTGTTGAAGGGATACGTTTTAGTGGCCTTAAGATTGTGTCTCTGCGTTTTGCAGATTATGTGGTCATATTGGCTTCATCAGATCGTGATCTACAGCTTTCGCTGGAGCAGTTCACAGCCGTGTGATGCGGCCGGGATGAGGATTAGGTCCTCCAAATCCGAGGCCATGGTCTTGAGCTGCTGCGTCTCCATGTCTAGAGAAGCCAGTTGAGGTGGCTCGGGCATCTGGATAGGATGCCTCCCTGGTGAGGTGTTCCGGACACCCGGACACGTCCCACTGGGAGGAGACCCAGAGGAAGACCGAGGACATGCTGGACGGACTATATTTCTCGGCTGGCCTGGGAACGCCTCTGGATTTCTACGAAGCAGCTGGTCCAAGTGGCTGGGGAGAGGAAGTCTGGGCCTCCTTAATTAAGCTGCTAACCCCCAAGACCCTACTCCAGATAAGCGGAAGAAAATGGATGGATGGATATAAAATAGACCCTTGAGGGACCCCACAGATCAGAGGAGCCGCAGATGATGAACATTCCCCTAATACACTTACAACTGCAGCCTGTGAATGTTATGTACTTGTGATGGCTGCAGTTATGCCACACAAATGGGGTAATGTCTCATCATCACACTGCTACAATAGATTATTGTATAATTCACCATACTTTGTGATGGAGATATTCAATATTTATCATCTAAAACTAATTACTCTGACCCAATAATTATAACCCAGCTCACTTGTATCAAATATTCTCTGTTCCCTTTTAAACACTTATATTTGATAGTACAAACATGTTGTTTGCTTTTCTTTATGATACAGAAAAGACAGTCTTCTAGCCTTGACAATGTTTGGATTAGATGTTCTTGTTTGATCAGAACCATGACTTGTTTGTTTTATCTGTAAGACGTCAGAGCTTGTCAAACTCCACCTGCTTCTTGTTTAAATAGCTTGTCATGTCCAGTACAATTCGGAATTGTGCTGGACAATGTATTTGAGACCAAACTAAGTTTCAAAAGACATTAAAAGCCCTTCCCCTTTGCAAAGTTGTTTGTCTGATTTAACACTGTTCTCTTGTTTATCTTGTGTGGTTTTTATTAAGGTAACAGGGGTTTAAAATCCCCATCATTATGGTGCCGAAAACCCATTCTCCCAATACCTGCTCCTGATGACCTCTGAACGGAGCGCAGCTGCGAGGCACGGTAAATATGACAGAAAGTCCAGTGATTGGGTTTGTCTCTGGCCAGCTTCCTCTGTCCATTTGGTGCGGTCAGGGTCGGGTTGGCAGAGATTTCCAGACATCCACACAGGTCAGCAAGAACGTGAGTGTTGATATGTGTTTGTTGATATGTCGTTTTTAAAACAATTTGAGTACAGTAACAGGAACTAGTTCACCCTGAGCCGATGACTTGAAATTTTGAATGAGGTGTCTGCTTTTCGATAACTAGGCGAATTTTGCGCACACGCTAGTTGGCAGAACCAAGATTTCTGTGATTTATAAGCGAGGGCAGTCAAAACAAGCCGAGACCAGAGACATGTGAGGCTGACTGCCAGACCTTACATTGGACGTTTAGTGTGTCCGGCCAGGCAAGAAGAGAAATTAAGACAAGAACGTTTATTTTTATATTTGACGCGTCATTCTGTATTTGTTTAGTCCTTTTTTTATGTGTATGTTTGTGTTTCTGGAGCCCTGCACCTCTGGCTTTTTCTTTCTCCCATTTTCCTCAGTGTGTGCGTGTGTAGCTTGGCTCCTGGCCTGTTATCTGTGGGCCTTTCCTCCCAAACGAGTGCTAAACCAGAGTCAAAAGCCGTTTTCTGACTGCACAGCCCTCCCCGGCCCAGCTCGTCCCGGGTTGCCCCTGAGCCCAGCCTGGCCCGCACCCGCTCATTTCGCATTGTGCAGAGATTATTATTAGTCATGGGCGTAGCCAAGATTTTATGAGGGGCGGTCCCTTTATAGGAAAAGTGGACTTCTGGAAACAGCAAAACGCCTCAGTGGTTCACTGGAGATATCACTGGAGGTGGGAGATATCGAGTGAGAGTGGGCCATGTTCCACGACTCTATTGTCAAGGCGGCTTATCTGAGCTGTGGCCACAAGGTAAGTGGTGCCTGTCACAGTGACAACCCTTGAACCCGGTGGTGGACATTGGCGGTGAGGGATGTTGTCAACCTTTTGGGCCTGTGGGACCCCAGAAACAGCTGATGATTACTGGCAGTCCAAGCTGCATGCAGCTCGGGTGGTCGCTGAGGCAAAAACTTGGGCGTGGGATTTCAGAGATGCCATGGAGAATGACTTCCATATGGCTTTTGGTCTATTCAGGAGTTCTGGAGAGGAGGGTCCATCGGATAGTCAAACCTTGGATCCAGGACAAGCAGTATAGTTTTTGTCCGTGTCATGGAACACTGGACCAGCTCTACACCCTCCGCAGGGTCCTAGTGGGTGCATGGGAGTTCACCCAACCAGTGTCCATGTGCTTTCTGGACTTGGAGGTGTTCGGCCGTGTCCCTCAGGGAACACTGTGGGAGGTACTCAGGAGTATGGGGTACCAGGCCCATTGATACGGGCTGTTAGGTCCTTGTATGATCGGCGTCAGAGCTTGGTCCGCATTGCCGGCAGTAAGTCAGGCTCGTTCCCAGTTAGAGTTGGACTCCTCCAAGGTTGCCCTTTGTCACAGATTCTGTTCATAACTTTTAAGGACAGAATTGCTAAGCACAGCCAAAGTGTTGAAGGGATACGTTTTAGTGGCCTTAAGATTGTGTCTCTGCGTTTTGCAGATTATGTGGTCATATTGGCTTCATCAGATCGTGATCTACAGCTTTCGCTGGAGCAGTTCACAGCCGTGTGATGCGGCCGGGATGAGGATTAGGTCCTCCAAATCCGAGGCCATGGTCTTGAGCTGCTGCGTCTCCATGTCTAGAGAAGCCAGTTGAGGTGGCTCGGGCATCTGGATAGGATGCCTCCCTGGTGAGGTGTTCCGGACACCCGGACACGTCCCACTGGGAGGAGACCCAGAGGAAGACCGAGGACATGCTGGACGGACTATATTTCTCGGCTGGCCTGGGAACGCCTCTGGATTTCTACGAAGCAGCTGGTCCAAGTGGCTGGGGAGAGGAAGTCTGGGCCTCCTTAATTAAGCTGCTAACCCCCAAGACCCTACTCCAGATAAGCGGAAGAAAATGGATGGATGGATATAAAATAGACCCTTGAGGGACCCCACAGATCAGAGGAGCCGCAGATGATGAACATTCCCCTAATACACTTACAACTGCAGCCTGTGAATGTTATGTACTTGTGATGGCTGCAGTTATGCCACACAAATGGGGTAATGTCTCATCATCACACTGCTACAATAGATTATTGTATAATTCACCATACTTTGTGATGGAGATATTCAATATTTATCATCTAAAACTAATTACTCTGACCCAATAATTATAACCCAGCTCACTTGTATCAAATATTCTCTGTTCCCTTTTAAACACTTATATTTGATAGTACAAACATGTTGTTTGCTTTTCTTTATGATACAGAAAAGACAGTCTTCTAGCCTTGACAATGTTTGGATTAGATGTTCTTGTTTGATCAGAACCATGACATGTTTGTTTTATCTGTAAGACGTCAGAGCTTGTCAAACTCCACCTGCTTCTTGTTTAAATAGCTTGTCATGTCCAGTACAATTCGGAATTGTGCTGGACAATGTATTTGAGACCAAACTAAGTTTCAAAAGACATTAAAAGCCCTTCCCCTTTGCAAAGTTGTTTGTCTGATTTAACACTGTTCTCTTGTTTATCTTGTGTGGTTTTTATTAAGGTAACAGGGGTTTAAAATCCCCATCATTATGGTGCCGAAAACCCATTCTCCCAATACCTGCTCCTGATGACCTCTGAACGGAGCGCAGCTGCGAGGCACGGTAAATATGACAGAAAGTCCAGTGATTGGGTTTGTCTCTGGCCAGCTTCCTCTGTCCATTTGGTGCGGTCAGGGTCGGGTTGGCGGAGATTTCCAGACATCCACACAGGTCAGCAAGAACGTGAGTGTTGATATGTGTTTGTTGATATGTTGTTTTTAAAACAATTTGAGTACAGTAACAGGAACTAGTTCACCCTGAGCCGATGACTTGAAATTTTGAATGAGGTGTCTGCTTTTCGATAACTAGGCGAATTTTGCGCACACGCTAGTTGGCAGAACCAAGATTTCTGTGATTTATAAGCGAGGGCAGTCAAAACAAGCCGAGACCAGAGACATGTGAGGCTGACTGCCAGACCTTACATTGGACGTTTAGTGTGTCCGGCCAGGCAAGAAGAGAAATTAAGACAAGAACGTTTATTTTTATATTTGACGCGTCATTCTGTATTTGTTTAGTCCTTTTTTTATGTGTATGTTTGTGTTTCTGGAGCCCTGCACCTCTGGCTTTTTCTTTCTCCCATTTTCCTCAGTGTGTGCGTGTGTAGCTTGGCTCCTGGCCTGTTATCTGTGGGCCTTTCCTCCCCCCCCCCCTGCCTGCAGCCTGTTTTCTGTGTTTTCTGTTCTCTGAGAGTGAATGTGAGTAGATACCTTGTTTTTTGTGTTTGAGAAGTTGCTATTTTGGAAGTTAGGTGTAACTGCATCTAAAAGGTTTTCCAGTTTGATATTATTTGCTCACATGTATTAATAAATACTTTACACAAAAGTTTGTCTGTCTAAAGGCAAATAGAAAAAAAAGATAGAATTTTAGTCAGTAGCAAAAAATATGGCTGAATGAATCAGAGAGACGAAACATCTGATAAGTTTTTATTTTTTTAAAACAAGTACTCTAATAGCCTTGAGATGAGTGCAGCTGCTGGAGCTTAACAACCCCCCCACCCTTGGTTCATTGGGTTTGCTGCAGAAGTTAATTAATTGTAGATGTCCAACCATTCATTACTTTTGAAGGTTTACAAAAAATAATTTAGTGAATCATGAGTTATTTTGCTAAGTGACAAATCACAAACAGTTTCAGCTGTTTTATCCTTCATTGTAAAATACTTAGTTTCAAAACAGAAACTAACAACCTTCACCCACCCCCCAC
>JBBPBX010050697.1:11930-24870 GCA_038048925.1 Garcialebias charrua
CCTCCACCCACCCCCTCCTTCCCCCGTCTGTGTAAAGATTTATATTTATTTACTTACGTGAAAAGTACTGTGCTAACAGAGAGGCAGTACTAATGAAACATACATAAATAAAATAAAAATAAAATAAAAATGGCACAAGAACTAAAGTTGATGTTAAGAAGTAATTTTTATTTAAATAATTTTACAAACCAAGAAATTTGATTGACTTGCTTGAAGAATTCTCGGTGGATCTGAAAACACAAATACAAATTATTACTTTCTTACTTCAGCATTCCATTTAAAACGTGACTGAGAGAGGATTGATTGCAAACATTTCCCATTGTATTTTTCCTGATATTAAGAAAAGTTATAAAAGGTTACATAATTATCTCGGATATACAGGAACTAAAAACTTATGGTTAAATATAAAATAAATATTTAAATACTTTTTTTAAATCATGAATGTAGCCGAATGCTACACAAAGATTTTAGAATTTGATCAATCTTGTTTATAAAATTCTAATCCAAATACTTTAGGTTTTAAAGGCTTAACAACGTTAAAATCGGACGTTTTAACAGTAGGCCTGGCGCTTACACCAGCGGTCCGATTTAATAAAATTTTAGCGAGAAAGACTCCAAATTGTTTCGCTGAACCAAGCGGACAGATCCGTTTTTATCATGAAAATCTAACGGCGAAAGATCCGATTTTACATAATCCACAAATTACGTTTTTTGTCGGAAATGAAAGCTAAGCTAATGCTAACGGAGCCGCCAGCTAAAAGCTTCGTCCGTCCGAAAACAGTGCAAATGCCGTTGTACTGTGAAACCAAACGTTTCTAAATTGTGTTTTCTCTGCAAAAAGAAACTGAGAATTCGCTTACCAATTTTTATCGAAATAGTTCTGTTGAAAAAGCTGAATGATGACGAAGCAAGAATTCAAGAGGCCTTGTTGTCATGAGAACTTTGATACAGTGTTGCCAGATCTCGCGACAGAAGCAAGCGACCAGCCCAAAACAAGCCCAACTGGCAACCCACCCCATTGTGTAAAACCAAGACCGTTTTTAACCAGTATAAACATACATTTATTATGGCGTTGCATACAAACGGCAAAAATTATGCTAAACACTTTCCACTCTAAAAAATAAAGATACATTTTGCATATTTATACAGATTAATCCCATTAAACCTCTGGGACTCATTTGAGATCTGAATTTTAAACGAAGAGTGATGACAACAATTGACAATGACAACAATAGACATTCATGAAAGCTGCGTACAACTTAGTAAAAATAAACTAAAAATTGAACAGCTAACCATGCTAAGTGTGCACCCTTTTCTCCCATTTTTTAATTATATTATTTCCCCATATTTCCCCACTTATTGGAGCTAATTTTAGCGTGGTCTTGTCACTAGACGAAGAATAAAGTGCAATGAATAACAAGCCCAAATAAGCGACTTTACGTTCAATGCAAGCCCAAGTAACCACAATAAGCAAAATGGGAAGTAGAGAAAGTATTACCGGTATACTGCATTGAATTACAATTATTGACTATTTAAACTTTTATAATAAGCTTGTTAATTTAAATTAACAACCATAATCAGATCAAAATTAAGTTTAGGCATTTTAGGATAACAAGTCTTAGACAAATTTAGCAGAAATTTATTTTTAGACTTGCCAGTAAATTCTGTCTTTTAAAGGTTTAACTAAATTGATAAAACTTTGACACTTATAAAGAATAAAAAAGTATTCTTGTCAAATAGAAACTTGACTAGATTGTAAGTTGAAACGCTCAGTTTAAATTCATCATTTTAAAACGATTTTTGCATACATTAAAAATGTTTTATCGATTTTAAAAAGCTATTTCACAGTTAAGTAGATTATAAGAGCTGTTTCCTTTTAAGAGTTATATAATGTGACTGAAATGATTAATAATAAAAATGCTTTATTAGAAGTAACATTTCAGCAAGTAGGTTAAATACGCACAAGAATCCAGCCAACTCACCAGGAGTAAAAAACACATTTCACTGTTAAAACCTAATTTCTCAGTTTATAATAAGTGAGAATTGGACTTGTAAACATTGAAACTTGAAACCATAGGGCAAAATCATCCAGCCCATGCTTTAACTTTTGATAAGTAAACCACTGAAAAGTGGTAAAATTTCTAGTTTCAGGTTAAATTGACAATTTTACTCATACGTAAATTAATGATTTTAGATCTGTTATGCAGATCAGATTAAAAGGATGCCTCTGTTGAAAATTCACTTTTATGTAATGAACATTTTAAATTCCATTGTGCAAACCAGACTTACAGAGGTGACTCTATTCAAGGTAAATGCTTATAGAAATAACATGATTACTTTGAACCTGGTTTGTTAAGGATTTTTACATTTTTCTATTTTCTCATTTTTTTTCTTAGAAGCGGCCTCACGGTGTTTGTGGAGCGGAAAGCGTAAGTCTGAAGGACCTCACACGACACTTTGCAGAACACATAGTTAGTAATACATATATTAAGATAGGGTCATGTCTAGTGCTGGACGATAATTCAATAACGATAAATATCGCGATATACATTTATTCAATAACGATGATATGAAGTTTAAGCATATTTTCGATATTTCGATAGGATTTTACAACGTTTCATTGACGTTTTTCTGTTTCTGTTCGGGTTGGAGCGGCTGCTTCAACAACCCGCCCGGACAGAAAAAGCTGTGACACAAAACGTGCGTGGTGACGTCGTTGTTACGCAGCGCTCAGTCCAGCAGCAGGCGTTAGCGGTAGCAGGCTAAAAGCTAAGCTAGTCTCCAAAGCGCGTTAAGTTTTCGCTTCAAAACGAGTCAAACGAGTGCTCATGACCGTCAGAATATGACTGAACAAAGTTTCACAAGCGAAGAGAAAGCAGACGACATCACTGATGAGAGGAAAGACTAATTCGTCGGTGTGGACGTGGTTCGGTTTACTGCAGGTCTCATCTGCAGCGAGGTCCTCCTACTCGGTTTCTTTATTTTGCAAAACGTGACGTAGAGTCGTTCTAACTAGCGGTGGGAACATCTAACTTGTTTAATCTGAAGAGTTTCCACTTGATATAATATGATGAGAGTCAGAAGATGAAGCACAATAAAGTTTGAGCCAACGTTTCCCTGAAACTACGACGTAAACAAACAGCCCCAGCAGCAGCGCTGCATGTTTTTTTTTTCAAAATAAAACAAATTCATCAGAAGTTTAAAAAAAAACACTGAATGAAAATGTGCAGAAAGACGAAAATAGTGTATAATATCTGCCCCTTGTTTAAAAAATACAAAATAACTACAAACAAACAACAACCTTCACTTCACCTGCACACACCTTCCCAACAGCTTTGATTTAATCATCTTTTAAAACATATAAATAGTTTTATAAATGTTTATGGTGATATCAAGTCAACACAATCCTGTTTCCTGATTTACAACTCAGCTCCTTCAAACTAGTCCTAAATGGAGGTTTTACAAACATTTACATTCCCTTCAGGGTTTAATAACTTTAAACAATTTTTAATTGAATATTTGGGGGGTAATTTTTTTTTAGTTTTATACATGACTTGTAAAATACTATGTTCAACCAAATCATAAAATTTTAATAATTTAAACTGATGAAATATTTGTTGGGTGACCATAGCACTTCCTACTAATAATTCTTATAGCTCTTTTTTTAATAAAATAAAAACAGGGTTTGTAATAGTTTTACATGCTTTTCCCCAAACTTCAATACAACAGATTAAATATGGAACAATCATTACCTTATACAATATATTCAAAACTTTGTCATTCAAAAACTATTTTACTTTATACAGTAATGCAATTGATTTTTTTTTTATTCTTAAGTAATTTCCATGAGATGTCAGCTTCTTATAAATAACAACACCCAAAAGTTTTATTTAATTAACTATGCATTTCAATACTGTACATTTTAAAGTTCTTGTTTAAAGTTAAAACTAATAATACAGTATTGACACAGTTGAGAATTTTATGGCAAGAAAGTTCATGCTCAATAATCTAGGTACCAAATCCAATAATTCTCAGTCAGGTCATCTGGACAGTTTCTTTTTTATGGAAACTGGATGGAGGATGAAACGTTTCTATAAAAAATAAACTGTCCAGATGACCCGACTGAGAATTATTGGGTTGAGAAGTTTATGTTTATTTGATGGTGATTTCCATCTTTTTGGAGGCTAAATACAAATACAAGGTGAACAATAATTTATTTGTATAGTTTATAGTTTTTTTTAGGCTTTTATATTGTTTATATCGATATCGAATTATATCGTTATCGACCGAAATTAGAAACTATATCGTGATAAAAATTTTGGCCATATCGTCCAGCCCTAATATATACATATATATATATATATATATATATATATGTATATGTGTGTGTGTGTGTGTGTGTGTGTGTGTGTGTGTGTGTTAGCATGTTAGCCCCTCCAAATGGCAGACGCAGCTGTTTCTCCGTGTTTTAGCATGTTAGCTCGGTGTCCATCCATCATCTGAGGCTGCCAGGTGGACATCAAGGTGAGCTCCGCCGCCCGTCGGCTCCGTGTCCCCGGTGGGGCGTTAGCATCCATCCATCCACCCTACAGCTAGGCTTGTTAGTAGGGGTCTAACGGTACACTAAAATCACATTTCGGTTCGGTTCAATTACAAGGAAGGTTCAGTTCGGTTAATTTTCGGTACAAAAAAAAAAGACAAAATAAAGATTTACTAAATGTTTATTTTGAAAAATGCCAAAAATACGTTTGTATTGTATAAATAAAAGTGACCCATTTGGATGATATTTTAAATAAACAGCACTCTACAATAAATAAACTATATTAACAATAATAAAAATCTTAATAAATACAATAACAGTCAGAACCAGAACAATAAGCAGCAACAGACTGTTTACAATCTAACTAATCAAGTTTTTGTCCAGTAGCAGCAGTGTGGCAGTATTTGTCCTCATTACTGTACTCACAACCTCTTCTTGGACCTGTTCCTCCAGGACAGGTCCTGGAAAAGTTCAGAGTTCAGTTCAGTCATCACACACTTCTTAGCTGCAGGTGGATTTCCCTGAAGTGGAAGAGAGAGCAGCTACCTCTGTCACAGACTGGAAATAAAAAACAAAAGAGGTAAAAAAAAAAGTTAATAAGATTATGATTTTAAATTAAAAAAAGATTATTTAGATAATAATAATAATAATAAAAGAACAATACCTCTTGAACGGTTGAATCACTCTTCATCATCAGGGCAGGGCTTTAATCTGGTCCAGGGCTTTGTTGACAACATCAGTTATTTTTTTCATAAAGCGTTGAACTTTTTGAGTGATGAATGTCTCATAGCGACGCTCAGTAACTTTAAAGGTTCACTATGTAATTTCTGTAGAACGCTGGGACTCATGGTACATTCAGACCGAACGCGTTTTGAGCTGCATGAGCGTCCGGTTTGCATGCAAAGTCAATGGGGGACGCGCCTCCAGGAGCGTCTAGGGGTCGGGTGTCACGTGCGTGTTGAGCGTTTTGGAAGTCGTTTTCCGTGCATGTGAGCCCGCGGCAGCCTCCACAGCACGCCTTGAACATGCTGAAGATTTCGCCGTTCAACGCTCTGTCAACCAATCAGGGAGAGTCGGGGAGGAGAGAGAGGGGAGTCAGCTATGTGACGCGGTAACGAGGGGACGGGTGTTGCGCAACTGTGTGACGTATTGTTTGTGAGACACGGAAATAACCCGCAAAGTCGTGTTCAAGTATGGAGGAGAAATAAAAAGGACCTTGCCTGGCGGAGTGCCAATGAGGAAGTCGGGATATCGGGTAAGTTTTGAATTGTGAACTTTTCACGTTTAGCAAGTTAAGCTCTGCTAACTCCTCCCCCCGCCGCCGCCGCTCACGTTCCGGTTTGAACACCACTGGGTCCAGTGCGTCAACCTCGAGGCGTTTCGCGCTTTTTTGCCGTTGAAAAGGCGATCGGTCTGGATGTACCATTAGAAAAATTTCCAGCATGTAAAAGCATTCTGCTCTTTCCCCTCAGAGCCATATGACTCTGAGGGGGAGCCACAGTCCGTTCTCTGTTGAACTTGAGTTCTGCAGCTCTGCCCCCTGCTGTGTGTCCGCTCGGAGCGCTTCAATATTCTGTGATTATATGTTAATAAAACGTTTTTAAATAATATAATAAAACCATGAATCACTGGTCCTACAACACAAAAACCAGCAGAAATCAGCAGAGCTTCACGAAGCAACGTTGGACATGATTTAAAGGAGAAATGTAATCAAATCTGAAAAAATCGATATAACAAGAATTTCATATAGTAAACAACACACATAAACATACTTAGTATGCTTTTTTCAAGTCAGTAGCTTAAAGAAATAGTTTTTTACATTTTTCCTGCTACATGCCGAAGTGCAGTGATTTCTGTAGTCATTTTCTGGACGCACTTTTATGACACAATTAAGACCTCCTTTGCTATCTTACAATAACACTGAAGCTATAAACCCATCATTACTGTCCTCCTGTCTGTCATTTAAAATGGAAGCAGAAGACTTTTTTGAATCTGAAGGATATCACTTTAGTTTGTCAAAAACAGTTTGGTGATTTAGTGCATTAATGGGCATTTCTATCCTGGAAATACGAATAGCCGTGCGTTAGCCGCCGCATGCTAACGTTAGCATGCTAGCGCCGTATGCTAACGTGGAAGTGGGGGTGTTGAAAATGTCCTGAAACAGTTACCAATGTCTTGTTAAGCTCTGTCTTCCCCAGAACATAGTAGGATCTAAAATGATTTTTAAAGATGAAGGAGCAAGTTGAAACATGCTGTCTCCCTCCTTGCTAGCAGGCTCCATTGGGAGCTGCCTGGCTAACTAACTACGGTGGCCCTACATGGCCAAAATTCTACAGCGGCCAAATGCACAGGAGCGGTAAAAATACAATATAAAATAAAAAAAAGTTTTTAAATCGATTTTGGGGCTTTTAGAATCTATTCTGAATTGCCAGGACTAAGAATCTTGATTCTTTAAAAAATAGATTATTTTTGCTGCATCCCTAATTGCTACACTCTGAAACCTTTTTGTCCACAACTAGATACACACACTAATATTACTGTATGAGGGACGACCGTTGCACTGCCTACGTCATATTCAGGGGACGGAGAGCAGGCAGGGGGAGGGGGGTCAAAAACACCAGATGAGAATTTTTTCACTTTGCAAAGTCTAAATTTGAGTTAGGATGACATTTTTAACTTGTGAAAATTTCTCAACAAGCTTATTTTATGCTTTTCATTAGACTACTATTAGCTTAGAAACACTTTTCATTTCTCCTTTAGTTCGCTGGTGACTTCCTCTTTCTGTCAGTGCAGGAATGGAATTTCTGGAATGCTCCACCTCCTCTACATGTCCTGTCTCTGCGCTGCCAGAGCCATATATATAGAGAGTTCCGACACTCTTTGATGTCGCCGACAGGCGGTCAATCGTTCCAAACAACGGCTATGGAAACCTTGTGGAGCTGCGCCCTCTGGCGGCGACGAAGCGCTACTGCAGGCAGCTTCAGACTGTAACCAGAGCATGGAACAAATCGCCCCCTCCATGACCCACGTGACTTCCGCATTCCATTCTTACAATGGAACTCTATGGGAGTGTCGCAACTCTCACTTTATATGGCTCTGTGCGCTGCAAAGTTCTGTGATTATATGTTAATAAAACGTCTAAAAAATATAATAAAACCATGAATCACTGGTCCTACAACACAAAAACCAGCAGAAATCAGCAGAGCTTCACGAAGCAACGTTGGACATGATTTAATTCGCTCGTGACTTCCTCATTCCTGTGAGTGAAGGATGAAGCGATCACTTGACTTTTGGCAAAAAAACAAAATAAAAGTCCAGCTCTGGGATGAAGAAGGGATATTTAATACATTTGTGTCACATACAAATCAGTCCTGCATCGCTTTGCAATCCTTTGAATGAGAATGTGCGCGGCGCTGAGGCTGGGACAGGCGGGGGCGTGGGTTGGGGCGTGACAAACAACTCTGTTTTTATTGGCTGGTCATTGTCCGGGTCACTCTGTGTTTTTAGTGTTTTTATAAATGCTGATAGAGAAGCAAGGGGACTATAGTTTTTTTCAGAGATTACTTTGTCTAACATCAGTCTGTCAGTAGATAGTGACAGAGTGAAGAAATATGTTAAAAATATATTGTTAGAAAAGTTACAGACTGCATTACAAACTTACATAGTGCAGCTTTAAAGCCTGTGCATATAACAACATTCAGACTTAGATTCACAGATTTTAAACTCATACAGCTTGTGTTTGCTCTGGACCGCTCTGATTACCTGATGAAGTAGTTTTAATGCAGCTGCTGTTTCTTCGTTCACGTTCGGATGACATAGTTTCCAGCGCGTTCACCTTAGACATGTTGCTGCTGCAGAGTCTTCATGAAACAAAGTCCACACAGCTTTGAATGTGCGCTCGTCTTTTAACAAGAAAGCGTTCACAAACAGGAGACCGCACGAGATGCTAATGGCTAAAAGCTGCGCGTGCCGCGCGATAATAGCTCCGTGCTGAAACGCGCCCCGGAAATTTTGTTCCGCGGTGCATATATTCCCCCGTTAATAACATTTAATGAGTGAAAAAATAACCGAAACGGTACGCAGGTGGACCGAACCGAACGTGGTGTACCGAAACGGTTCGGTACACCCACTTGTACCGTTACATGCCTACTTGTTAGCATGTTATCTCATTGCTCCTCCGGACAAGCTCGCTGTCTGCTGCTTCACACGGTCCACAGTGTCGTTTTCCTTCGTCCATCCATCCCTCCGCAAAACCGCTGTTCAGCTCTTAGCTCATGTATCTGAGCGCAGCAACCTCTGATCGGACACGGTCCGTCCGAAGCCGGCTGCCGGGGCCGGAGCTAACTGGCTAAACTGGCGGGCACTGCCGAAAACTGACTGCCGGAAACTGCCGGAAACTTCGTAAATCGGCTTAAAAATAGTAATAACAATAATAATTTATTGATAAAGCCATTTAAAACAACCACAGCTGCAACAAAGTGCTGTACACATGAAATCAAGAACATTTAAACACATAATAATAATAATTTTTTTTTCATATTTTTATTAATATGATGCGTTCGTAAAGTCCGATTGCCGTAAGTTGAGGACTACCTGTATTCTAAACAATGTTTCTAAACTCTAAACACTGTAAAAGAGTACAGAATGTCATGATTTCAGCTCCCTGCCTCCTCTGCTCTTTGCCACCTGCAAGCGTTCTTGTCCACGCCCACTTCTCAGCTCTGCACGCATGAAAGTTGTCAACCTCAGTTTGTGTCACTTTTTATTCAACTCGTGTTTTCGTGATTGCCTTAGCGAAGTTTACACCATGTGCTAAATAATAATTTTTATCTTGTTCAACTTAAAAAATAAAATTGCATCTCATGCATCCAATAGATGTGAAGCCAAAACCTGGCATGGCGCTTCAAAGTGGAGAGCATCGGGGACAAGAGCTCATAAATGGAAACTCTGGTAATGATCTGGAAGAGATGGAGGAGGACGATGACTCCGACTGCAGCAGTCCTCCACTCCCCTACCTGCAAGCTCCGGCGCCAGATGGCTGCTGCACGCTCGATGGTATCACCTCTGTGCATTTAGAATAATAAGATCTGACTTATTTTAGGACATTTTGTTTTGGACTTTGTATAGTTGCCTTAACAAAAGATCCATACATTGGCATAAAACAAGTAGAGTACCCTGAAAATGCTTAACCTTTGACATATTTAGTCAAACTTCATATTTGATTCTTGTTGTGACTGAAAAACATCTTGTAGGGTTCTGCCAAGCTGGAAAGGACCTCCGTCTTGTCACCATTGCAACAGAGGCCATTGAAGTCCCAGCAGGCTTCGAGCTGGTCGGCGCCAAGTCCCCGAGCGTCCCCGAGCACATCCTGGTGTGCGCTGTGGACCGCCGCTTTTTGCCCGACGAGAACGGGAAAAATGCACTTTTAGGTCAGTTCGATCTGGTGATCTCATGTTTTACTCTGCAATTTCCGGTGAAACAGACGCGCTCCGCTGTCTGCACCGGGAGGTGGACACTCTCACAGGACAAGTTTATAAAATAACGTTGCGGCCCGGTCGTTGTGGCGCTGCTTTCCAGGTTTTTCCGGAAACTGCGTGGGCTGTGGTGAGAAGGGCTTCAGATACTTCACCGAGTTTTCGAACCACATCAACCTGAAGCTGTCCACGCAGCCCAAGAAGCAAAAGCACTTAAAATACTACCTGGTGAAGAACTCTCAGGGTGCTCTGTGCAAAGGACCCCTCATCTGCTGGAAAGGTTCAGAGCAACTTTGATTTATTTACATTTATAGAGCAACATTTATTTTACTACAAATAATTCAGTCAATAATAAAACTAGTATCTAAATGATATAAATGACAGATACAGGTAGTCCTCGGGTTACGACGGTCTCGAGTTACGACGTTTCGTGGTTACGACGCATCTCCCATTTAATATGAAAAGCCTTATTTCGAGTTACGCAGTTTTACGTCATAAACGTTGTGACGCAGCGGCAGAAGAATACAATATTGAACTGTACGCGGTGCAGGAATACGGCGGATGGACCGGTTTTACGTCGTAAACGTAGCGGCGGGAATACTGCACTGTACTGTGAACGCGGTTTTACGTCGTAAACGGAATGCGGAATATGGCGGATGGACCGGTTTTACGTCGTAAACGTAGTGGCGGAGGAATACACTGCACTGTACTGTGAACGCGGTTTTACGTCGTAAACGGAGTGCGGAATATGGCGGATGGACCGGTTTTACGTCGTAAATGGAATGCGGAATACGGCGGATGGACAGGTTTTACGTCGTAAACGTAGTGGCGTAGGAATACACTGCACTGTACTGTACTGTGAACGCTGTTTACGTCGTAAACGGAATGCGGAATATGGCGGATGGACCGGTTTTACGTCGTAAACGTAGTGGCGTAGGAATACACTGCACTGTACTGTGAACGCAGTTTTACGTCGTAAACGGAATGCGGAATATGGCGGATGGACCGGTTTTACGTCGTAAACGTAGTGGCGGAGGAATACACTGCACTGTACTGTGAACGCGGTTTTACGTCGTAAACGGAATGCGGAATACGGCGGATGGACCGGTTTTACGTCGTAAACGTAGTGGCGGAGGAATACACTGCACTGTACTGTGAACGCGGTTTTACGTCGTAAACGGAATGCGGAATATGGCGGATGGACCGGTTTTACGTCGTAAACGTAGCGGCGGAGGAAAACACTGCACTGTACTGTGAACGCAGTTTTACATCGTAAATGGAATGCGGAATACGGCGGATGGACCGGTTTTACGTCATAAACGTAAAGCAGAGGCGGAAAATATCAAAGTCAAAGTCAACTTTATTGTCAGAACTGCAATATGTACAGGACATACACAGGATTGAAATTGCATTTCTCTCAGTCCCTCGGTGCAACAGTAACCATTTAAACACTAAAACACTGAAACATTTAATAAACATAAGCATAAAATAGTAAAAGTGTAACACTGTCCTGAGTTTTTGCATAGTAGTATAAAAGTATGAAAATTTACACCAACACTAAAACACTAAACATTTAATGAACATAAGCATAAAATGAAATAATAAAAGTGTAATACTGTCCTGAGTTTTTGCATAGTAGTATAAAAAAGTATAAAAAGTATATCTATAAAATAAACTGAAGGTTCTAGCATTGACATTTGCAAAGAGTGGCAAAGCAGCATATGAGTTAATGTACACAGTATATGTATGAGGTAGTAGTTGATGTTGGTATAGAGGCAAAAGTGGCATATGCAGTAAGGCACATTGGGCATCCTTAAATAAGGCTGGTCAGAGAATACTGTATATGTATCAGCAGTAGTGTAGATATAAAAGTAGTGTAAATGTAAACAGTAGTAATAAATGTAAACAGTAGTAATAAATGTAAACAGTATTAATAAATGTAAACAGTGAATGTAAACAGTAGTATGTAAACAGTGAATGTAAACAGTAGTATGACTATAGGCAGTGATGTAATACAAACATTAGTGCAAATATGAGAAGTAGTGCAAACTGAATGAGCACATGACCGAGAGTTTAGTGAATAACCCGTTTGATGACACAGAGTCCAGTGTTAAAATCTTTGTGTTGTGTGGTAATGTGTGAGAAAGTTTTTTGTGTTAAGGCAGTTCAAATGGGAGGGGAGGCAGAGCAGGCAGAGTGTTTAGCATCCTGACTGCCTGATGAACAGAGCTGTCTCTCAGTCTGCTGGTTCGAGCCTGGAGACTCCTCAGTCTCCTCCCTGATGGCAGCAGTCTGAAGCAGCTGTGTAGTGGGTGTGTGGGATCACCTGCCATGCAGAGGGCTTTCCGAGTGAGGCGGCTGCTGTGCAAGTCCTGTAGTGAGGGGAAGGAGGTGCCGACGATCTATTGTACTTTACGCGGTGCAGCGGCGGAAAATATTGTACTGTACGCTGTGCAGCGGTGGAAAATACTGGACTGTACTCAGTTCAGCGGCGGAGGAATACTGTACTGTACTGTGAACGCGGTTTTACGTCATAAACGGAAAACGGAATACAGGTACGGCGGATGGACCGAGGAGAACGTCGTCAACAGCATCCTAGTAGGCCATTAACTCTTTTTCCAGCTCCCAAACGTATGTGTTTTTTGATAATGATGTAGGGTACTGTGTTAGGATAGGCTAAGTGCTTGGTAATACAATACTGTACATGTATATGGTGCAGTATGTACGTATATTCCGACTTACGTCGAAAATCGGTTTACGGCGCCGCGTAGGAACCGATGTACGTCGTAAGTCGAGGACTACCGGTACCTGTATTTGTTTAGTGCTTTTTTGGATGAAATAGTCAAAAATATTATGGTAAAAACATTTTTTGCATAACGCCTCCTTTCATTAAAGGGATAGCCTGGTCATTTTTTAAGTGTTGTTC
>JBBPBX010050698.1:7402-24870 GCA_038048925.1 Garcialebias charrua
GGGGGGGCTAAATGACAGAATTGTGTGTTCAGAGTGTTACTATGATGTTTGAACAATTAGTCAAATACATAAAATAATGGGCTGTGTCAAAATGAAATGCAACAATGAACGCACATGTAGCTGCTCGTGCTCACCAGTTATTTTTCTCCTTCAGTTGTATACTTGAAATGAAAAGGACGTCCAGGACAGAAAAGGTCATTTCCAGACTAAACGTGTTGAAGGACAAACATCAGGACGGTCAGTGGAGAGAGGACAGGATGGAGCAGAAGAAATCAGCCTGAACCTTTTCTCTACAAACAGCCGAAGGGTTAAGGGACGTCACAACATATTTATAATATGTCACTTATGGAATATACTACAATACAATTACTTGTCACTTGGAATTTTTTAAAGACCTCCAGACTACCAGAGAAATAAATATTGTCCATGTCCAATATTTTAGTATTCATGAGGAAGAGAAAGGTACCGATTGTGTGTGGGTGACAGATGTTCAACAGATGTTCAGGTTTACAGATGAGCTGCATGAGTCAAACAGCCATTCTTCAGCTGTTCTCCACACACAGCAACAAGACATCTAGTGGGATAGAATACATTTTAATTTTAAATTCACAATTAAATTAATGCATGTTTATGTTTTAATAATGTTTATGAAGTCATGTTTGTTTCCACCTTCCAAGCGGGTCTCTGGTCCGAGTCCGCCTGTGTCATGGTTCCAGCAAGAAGAAGACAACGACGGGTTTAACTAGTAAAATTAATAAACATGTTTTAATCATTTACAGAGAGGCTCCAAACCAGTATCACTGACTGGAACTATAATACAGTATTAAATATAGCACAGTCCATGCTTTCAATGACAAACACGTTTAAACCAGAAACCATAGATAAAATCTATGACCAGAAACTGCACGGCTTCCTGTGCGTCGATTATAAGGGCTCGGAAGAAACAGGGATCAAAGAGTTTGTCCTGATACATGTTGACAGGGGCATGCTAGCCTGGCCCTCGCCTTCCTGCACAGCTCAATTCTCAACCATCTACTGCATGAATAAATTAATTGTTCAAATATTTGGTGATAACTATGAATGTTTTATTGTATTTATCAGTGCCCTCAGAGACCAGCAAAGTTGCGGACTGTGGGGTCATCATAATACTGTAATTGTTACCACGAATTTTAGTTTAATCCAAGAATACTTTCCCCCGTAATAATATTACGTGTTTTTTTTAACCATCGCACAAATGGGATCAGCTCTGTGTTTTCCACTTTGATTTCCACATGACAGCAGAATGAGAGTAAAGATAAGAAAATACACACGTCACACTGGAAGTTGCAGATAAACCAGGAAGCTGCAGCAGCACCGGTTACCACGTGACAGGAAGTGATACTTTGTTTCCTTTAACATCACAGATCAGCCTCCGTAGAGACCGTCAAAAATTGCGCTTGCCGACTATATTTCAAGTCGCCAATGCGGGGTATTGGGTAAAGTTTTCAACTAGCAATAATCGCGCCTCGGATAAACCTCATAGGCTACGATACTGCCACTGCGCAAAGCTGACGAACAGACGTCAGTGACAGGGAGGTGATCTCAACACATGTCCACTTTACTTATGGTTTCACAGAGATGTCGGTAAAACTTTGTGTTATTATACCCACAATACATATACACTTATATAATTACATTCTCGATTGATTATAGTGTTCTTTTTTTTAAACTTTTTTAATGTTTTGGCTTGTTATTCACAGTCGTCCTGGCGCACAGCATTATGGGATATCCCACAATCACTATCGGTTGCGCTCATGCGTGAATCTTACGTGAATTTAAAAGTTATCCTAAATGTCTAATTTGTGTCAGGATTAGCTTTATGAGTTAGTATTAATTCACTAAATGTGAGTTTAAACGTTTTGAAATAGTAGAAGCAGCAGCATCGAACACAAAACAGATGACTGGTGTAAACAGTCGAACCATAAGTGAAGTGGACATGAACCGAAGTGACTCTGCTTCCGCTTCAGTTCTCCGTCAGCTTTGCGCAGTGGCAGTATCGTAGCCTATGAGGTTTATCCGAGGCGCGATTATTGCTAGTTGAAAACTTTACCCAATACCCCGCATTGGCGACTTGAAATATAGTCGGCAAGCGCAATTTTTGACGGTCTCTACGGAGGCTGATCTGAAATGTTGAAAATTAATTCACAAAGATTATTGCAATAAGTGTTCAACAACGGGACAGCACTATGCAGAATAAAAATATAATATAAAACGTCAGAAGGTGCAGTAACATGAGTGACAACTTGAGGTCAGTAATATATGAAAAATGTATTTTAATTTCTCAGGACAGTAGTTCAACATAAAACTTAATACAAAAGTATAATGTCGAATTTCATATGAATAAAAACAACATTACTGTATTCTTTTGAATCACATTGAGTGAATGAAGTGAATTTACGCAGAGATCATCGCAGCTCCTGAGGTCATTTAGTTAAACATCAATAGAAGAATAAAAACCTCATACTATCTCACATGAATAATGAACATTCTCATCTTTTAGCTCCAAACTTTCACGATCTGTAATGAAAGCACAAAATAAACCCCACTGCCGGTCTCAGAGTTGTTTCTGTGGGGGCAGTGCACCTGTTGTGATGAAAAATGTGAAATTAAAGAAAGAACAGGTGAGAAACTCCTTGAAGGGCTGGTTCAGTGTATAATCCAGTTAGACCACATTTTACTGAGACTGAGCTAAGAGTGGTAGTAGCTGAGAGTCAGTCCAGCACATGCTGAGTCACATGTCACACAATCTGATCATGTGTCCAACACACATTCATCCATGGACGCTAAGGGTTGTTTAAATGACAAACATGTTGTTCTGAAAGTGATGATCTGTTTAATGATGATGCAGATTATCATGCAGAAGGTGCAACTGTCAGCTACTACCACACCAGACGGAGCTCTGTATCAGTACAACTGATTTGATGGATACGTCTCATCAGGAGATGATTCCAGATGTTCACGTCAGAACTCTGTCACGTGTGTTCCTTGAAGGATCATCTTTATTTTCACCTCTTTTGTTTGTGTTTGTTGGATTATTGAAGTGATCACATGAAACTCGTCCTCTTTCTGAACAAAGTCAGTTTTATTTATTAGTTAAAACATGAACTGTCAAGAAGCACTAATGAGACGTGCACACTGCTCAAAACAAGACGTGCACAGTCCCTGCATGGAGTTATGAAATCAACGAGGAAACAAACAGTTGTCATCTGTTTCTTCTTTAAAACAAGACTATTGAACAAAATCAATACATATTTCCATCAATCCATTATCTGCTTCCATTGTGGGTCACAGGGTCACTGGTGCCCATGTGCAGCTGCCACTGTGTGGGAGGTGGGGGACACCTGGACAGGTCTCCAGTCCATCACAGGGACACATAGAGACAGTTTAGAGTTACCAATCAGTCTAACATGCATGTTTTTAGTCTGTGGGAGAAAACCCACACATGCACAGAGAGAACATGCAAACTCCACACAGAGAGGCCCCCAGACCGGGAGTTGAACTGGCGACCTGCTCGGTGAGAGGCAGCAGCTCTACCAGTTGTGCCACAGAGCATTGTACCATAATGAGGCGGCCGTGGTGTAGTGGTAATGGCAGTCGACCCCTGATCGGAAGGTTGGAGGTTCAAATCCCGCATCCGTCCACCATGTGTCGTTGTGTCCCTGGGCAAGACACTTAACCCCAAGTTGCTCCCGGTAGGTCTGGATGGCGCCTTGCAAGGCAGGCTACCACTACCGGTGTATGAATGTCTGAATGAATGGGTGGATGGCTGGTATTGTAAAGTGCTTTGGGGCTCCTCACAGGGGGTTGGAAAGCGCTATATAAATAAGCTCCATTTACCATAATATACAAATCAACTTGATTTTGTCATGCAAAAATAAAAATACATATTTATTGAAAAAATCTATTTCTTTAACAAACTGCTAAAAAAAAAAAATAATAATAATAATGGTTTATTGCTGCTTCTCCACATAGAGAGGAGCCAGTTGAGGTGGCTCGGGCATCTGGTTAGGATGCCTCCTGGACGCCTCCCTGGTGAGGTGTTCCGGGCATGTCCCACCGGGAGGAGACCCAGAGGAAGACCCAGGACACGCTGGAGGGACTATGTTTCTCGGCTGGCCTGGGAACGCCTTGGGATTCCCCCGGAGGAGCTGCTCCAAGTGGCTGGGGAGAGGGAAGTCTGGGCCTCCCTACTTAGGCTGCTACCCCCGCGACCCGACCCCGGATAAGCGGAAGAAGATGGATGGATGGATGGATGGATGGATGGATAATGGTTTATTTTGTTGTCTATAAATTGCACATTTCCAATTTACTGAAAACTTACATCGTCATATCCATGTGTTGGAACAAACTACTGTACTATCACAGAGCACAAATAAAATATATCAGTTTATTGCATATGATTAAAACATTTAATGTAAAGCATTGTTCATACCTTTATCCCATTGAGCACCTTGTCCTGACAAAGTATCACACAAGGACTTGTACTTACACCAGTACCAGTGACGTGCAGTGATCTTTGTGACTGGTGAGGCGGACTCAACTGGAGTCATGTGCTCACAAATATGAACCCAAAATAGAATATTATATTTTAATTTAAACTTTTTTTCTAATACTTTGTGTTTCGACTGAAAATCAAGTTTAGAAAAATCCTTTAACTTTGAGACATGATCTTCCATTTTGTCTAAACAAATTTAATTTAGTGTACAGATTTGCTACACCCCACCCCTCTGCGTTACAGAATAACGCACAGCGACTGCACCTGTTTCATTGTCCCTATGGGGCAGCACTGCCCCCTATCTGTGAGGCACGGTACTTTCTGCCTCACCCGGTGTATTCTGACCCATTAGAAAGAAGAAATATGTAGAACATCAGCATGTGTAGCACACGTGTAATCATACATGTAGGTGATATAAAGAGAGACAGCAGTGGGCATGTACCAACCCCTACTTCATATCTTGCATATGACACAGTGCCCCCAGAGGTGAGTCCGAGCACTACACTGCCTCACCCAGTGCGTTTCTTCCATGTTTGAACCAGAGATGCTCACAAGTCATTTTTTGCAAGTCCAAGTCAAGTCTCAAGTCTCTGATCTCAAGTCCAGGTCAAGTCTCAAGTCAAGTCTCAAGTCATTGATCTCAAGTCCAAGTCAAGTCTCAAGTCAAGTCTCAAGTCATTGATCTCAAGTCCAAGTCAAGTCTCAAGTCAAGTCTCAAGTCATTGATCTCAAGTCCAAGTCAAGTCTCAAGTCTCTGATCTCAAGTCCAGGTCAAGTCCAAGTCAAGTCTCAAGTCTCTGATCTCAAGTCCAAGTCAAGTCTCAAGTCTCTGATCTCAAGTCCAGGTCAAGTCCAAGTCAAGTCTCAAGTCTCTGATCTCAAGTCCAGGTCAAGTCCAAGTCAAGTCTCAAGTCTCTGATCTCAAGTCCAAGTCAAGTCCAAGTCAAGTCTCAAGTCCAGCTCAAGTCCAAGTCAAGTCTCAAGTCACTGATCTCAAGTCCAAGTCAAGTCTCAAGTCTCTGATCTCAAGTCCAGGTCAAGTCCAAGTCAAGTCTCAAGTCTCTGATCTCAAGTCCAAGTCAAGTCCAAGTCAAGTCCCTAATATTTGAGTGACACCGTGAATGAATGTATGCTATTCATTCGCAAACAATGGACATTAAATGTCTCTCCTTTTAAAAATATCCAGGTTAACATTAGATTAACACACTGACGCTAAGCTTGTTTGTAGCAGCTGCTAACAACCTTTTAGGCAGTGACTACACGTTACAGCTTATTTTTATCTGAATGTAGAGGCCAAAACATTACATTAAATGTCTCTCCTCAATTCAATTCAGTTCAGTTTATTTATACTGTATAGCTCCAAGTCACAAGTTGTCTCAGGGCACTGAACAGAAACAATCAAATATAAAAATAATAAGTTAACAGAAACTTTAATATAAAAATAATAAGTTAACAGAAACTTTAATATAAAAATAATGGTAACACTATTTATCTGAGGAGACTGCTTTGAGTTTAACTCCATGTTATAAAAAAGCTACAGTAGTTAGCCAGAGTTATTTCAGGATGAAATAATTTGAACTTCTGTTTGAATTTAATGCTATGAACTTTTTCCTTGAACTTTTTCCTTTTTGTTACATTTACCGGTACTATGAATTTCTCACAGGGCAGAGAGCCAACATGGAGGACTCACAAACATATACAGTATTATTATTATTATTATACAGTACAAATAATATTGTCCAGTGTCTGATGCTGCAGTCATGTTACTGAGCTCCCACTGATGGGCTAACCTGGTTCCACCACCAGCAGCAGGATCCTCAGACAGAACAGCTGGTGGGATGTCCTGGTATCTGCAGCCCTCTCTCCATTTGTTTCTTCATGGACATGGAGCTGTGACATTATGTTGTGCCTCTTCCTCAGCAAAACGCTCCTCCAGTGGAGACTTTCTGGACAGACTGCAGGAAGTTCCTAAACAAACAACAGGTTTATCAGTATTATCAGTAAAAAGAGATTATTAAATCATTTTTAAGACTGAGAATGTATACAATTATTAGCTCTGTTGTTATTGCCTAACTAACCTATTCAATAATTCTTCAAACTGTGACATTCACTCATAATGGAATGAAAGAGAACATAAACAGAAATTATATAATAATGAAAACTAGAGACATTAAAACATTTTAAAAGACACAGAGAACTTTAAATGAATTAAGAATGTTAATAAGTGTTGGATTTGAGTGCAATGTAAGTGCAATCCATGGTTGAATTGAATCCACATCTGAAAAGGGATGCAACCTTTTCACAACATATGCTGTAACTGTTTTGTGGCACTCGGTTACACTGACGTATTTACCTTGGACAGTGAAACCATTTCAGGTCGTTTGTCTAAGAAAAAAAAACGAGCTAACGTTAGCATCGTGTTTGTATTTGAGCTGACTTACCGCTTTAAGCGGAGTATAACTTGTTAGCTGCCTTAATGTTGGTATGAGATGTAGTTTATAGTTTATTTATTTACCTGATGGAGTCGAAGAGGTAGCGATTAGCGAAAAGTTCGGCGGAGCGTTTTGCAGACGGACCACTCTGTACTTCCGGTCGGATACGAAGCGAAAATAATCCGGTGGAGTGCGTCAAAGACGGGACACTATTTTACTTCTCCACCCTCCTTTGCATGATAGAAAATTATTGCAAGTGCTGCACTGACCTGACTGGTCATTTTATTAAATTAGTACGCTATCGATAGCAGATGCACACTTCCGGTGGATTCTTCTTCGTTGGTTTTCGGTGGCGGCTACTTCCAGTCGGCTAACTAGCATCGAACATAGGAATCGCAAATTAATATTTTGAACGATTTCGGGAAAACCGGACAGTTAGTCCCGGTTCCGAACAATTCTCGATGCTCACGAGTCTCAAATGGCGAGTCCGAGTCGAGTTGGCAGTCTCTGTTTTTGCGACTTAAGTGCGACTCGAGTCCGAGTCCCAAACTCGAGTCCCCATCTCTGGTTTGAACAGACCATGTGTAAATTCAGTGATTTTGACCGTTGAAGTGTTGAAATAATTCAGAAAACAGTTTTATAAACAGTTTTATTAAACAGTTTTATTAAACAGTTTTATTAAACAGTTTTATTAAACACTTCTATAGAACAGTCAAGTGGTCAAATGTATTGTCTCTTGTCATTGTCAGTATTTTACTTGTCATGATGACAGATGCAGCACTGCCTCACCTGCCTCCCCTGACTGCACGTCACTGACAAGTACGCAAACTCATCACCTTTGTTTTTGTAAGAAATTTACAGATCGTCCAGCTCTAATTAACCTGCTACTTTACCTCCATTGTCATCATCAAGTTCCTCGTTCTCACTCTGATCTGCTTCCTGTTCATATGACACCGTCATCATCCTCATCTGTATCTTCACTCTGTCCCTGCTGGACTGTCAACATGATCTCATCTTCCTCATCACTACATGATGACTAAACCCTCATTCATCTGTCAGTACAAATATTTTTTATGCTTTTTTGAAGTTGCATAAATGTGTGGATTCATCTCCTGCATTACGTCATAACATGTGAACATACAGCATGTGAATCCCTTTTTTAAATAAAAAAAACCAAACTGAAAAATCTCTTTTGTGGCACAAACATATTTAAAGATAATTCTAATAATTGATTGTGTGACTCGGGGATGTTCTGTTACAGGACAATGTTGCCTCAGGGCATCGTGCACTTGTAACTTCCTGAGACATATTTGATATGTCATGTGAAGAGCTTGAACATACTTATATTTGGGGCGGCTGTGGCTGAGTGGTTAGAGCAGCAGTCATCCTCCAGTGCAAGAGTTGGGGGTTTGATTCCACCAGCAGTCACATGCTGAAGTGTCCCTGGGCAAGACACTGAACCCCTCGTTGCCTCCAATGTGTATCCCATCAGAGTATCACAATCAGAATCAGAATAAGCTTTATTATCATTGCACCGAGGTACAGCGAGAACATGTACGTACAGTCGCCCGAAAGATGGGCTAAGTGTACGAAGCTGCAGCTAATTTTATCAGCGCTGCCATCTTATTATTTTTCAGAATAATAATCTTAGATATGAAAAGAGGAAGAACCATGAGGGTAGCTAGTGGTATTACAAAAAAGATCTTTCACATCTTGTCTATCAGGACATGATTTGAGACATCAAAAAACTCTACCAGCAAGCACAATTAAAAACAGATTACATATGCATTTGAGGCCGAGGTGGTGAGATTACTCCATGAGCCTTTTCAGATCAGCCACAGTTCTGATAAGCTTGCACAGAAAGTTCTCGGGGTGGGGGGGATAGATGAAGCTTATTGTCCTTGGTTACTCATGACCCAGGAGAAATTTGATAGTCAGACCATTTCCAAGGCTGGTCAGATAAGCTTGATTGTTGATTTTTTTTTCAGGCAGATAGGTTTTTTCCTTCAGCCTTGAGTCCATCTGGACAATCTGTTTCCAGAATGGCCTAATTGTGGGAATCCATTCCACTGATCCATGCTATGAGTCTTCCCCAAGGTCGAACCCACCACGCTGACGAGTCCCAGAAGCCGCAGGTGGCCTGCGATTCTCATAAATTGCCTCCACCTTACGGTTAAGCTCATAAATCAGCTGATTTTGTGTGGTCACGGCACGGATCAAACCTTCACACTGACTCGGAAGCTTTGTCATGGCCGAAACTGCTGCCTATGTCTTCTTCAGTTGTCAATAGAACAGAGCCCCTCCAATGCCAAAAAGTAGAGTCCCTGCTATCATAAATCCAATTATGTAAACATCTTCAACGTCCTCCACAGACAGGACTTAGAGACACATCACCTTCCACTCTCCCCACGAGTCCATGACGTGCAGTGTGCGTCTCAGCTGGAACCGCCAGTTCCCCAGGACCTTGTTGTTTTGTTGAAAAAATCTTGTCAAGCTTGTTGATCATCCAGGATACCAGATCCATAATCTTAATTCACGTTCGGGAGATGAGTACACCAGGTGCTTCAGACACACAGAGAGTAGAGCAGGAAGAAGGGAGACCGGGGAGGAAAGGCAGAAGCAGCCACCTTCGACCAGAGCCAGTGAGGAAAAAATGATTGTATGTGATAAAGCTCTGATTAGTCTCTGTAGAGATCTAGTAGAGTGCTGTATGAATGAGGCACAGACTGTGTTGTAAAGAGCATCTTGATAAGGTAGAAAGGTGATGTATATAAGTACAGTCCATTTGTTAACTATAGCCACTGAATGTGGTTCATATATTTTATGTGATGTTCTGGGTGAAAATGAGAGAAACTGCACTTCTGAAAGGCGGTGTGTGTATGAGATGGTCACATGAGCTGAAACAAGTAGGAAAATGAATCCCTGTGATCATGGGGCTACTTTTCTACATTTTTATTGGTTAGTGTTTGAGTTCCCGTCCCTGTTATTAGCACAACCCAAACAACGTGTCTCATTTCACTTTAAAAAGCTAAAATAGGGCATGTTGCCTGGAGGCAGCCCGTACGGATGCTTATGAAATAACAGTTCACAGCTCAAGCTTACGAGGAACACCTCAAAATGTCATTTTAAAATGCTGTAGAGATGCACATGCCTCTTACTGTGCATGCACCACATCAGTACCGGCCTCTTACTGCAGTAATTTGACTTTGATTTGATTTGATTTGATTTTATGTTTATTCATTCATTTTAAAAGAACAATACAAGACAGTTTCATCAGATACAAGAATACAAGTAGGATAAAATGAAGGGAGCAGAAAGAAGATGAAATCTTATTATATCTGCCCCTTATTTCACAGTTTGTTCAACCAATGATAACCTTCAAACTACATCACAAAATGAATAATTCTACTTAATTTATCTAACTGTAATACACAAACTACATCACAAAATGAATAATTCTACTTAATTTTTCTAACTGTAATACACAAACTACATCACAAAATGAATAATTCTACTTAATTTATCTAACTGTAATACACAAACTACATCACAAAATGAATAATTCTACTTAATTTTCTAACTGTAATACACAAACTACATCACAAAATGAATAATTCTACTTAATTTTACTAACTGTAATACACAAACTACATCACAAAATGAATAATTCTACTTAATTTATCTAACTGTAATACACAAACTACATCACAAAATGAATAATTCTACTTAATTTTTCTAACTGTAATACACAAACTACATCATTCTAACTGTAATACACAAACTACATAAGAAAATGAATAATTCAACTTAATTTTTCTAACTGTAATACACAAACTACATCACAAAAATGAATAATTCTATTTAATTTTTCTAACTGTAATACACAAACTACATCACAAAATGAATAACTCTACTTAATTTTTCTAACTGTAATACACAACACACTAAGCTACATCATCAGTCAACATAAGTGTAATACACAAACACACTAAGTTACATCATATATAGTTTTTGAGCAAGTCCTTTGTGGACATTAGAAGCGTTTGTTACTTGTTGTGTGCTTCAGGCAGGTGCTGTTGGGTGCTTGGCAGATCAGCGTTGGGATGGCAGCTGTCACAGCTGTCACATCTGTCTGAGCTGACACATTACACTGGGATTCGCTCGCACCAGAATGTCAGGCCAACGAGGCTCGTGCAGGGCAGGCTTGGATCACTGTCAGGGACAGGTAAGTACGCAGATAAGGGGATTACACTGTGTTTGCGCAGAGTAATCTCAAATGAATCCTGCCGTGCTTCTGTTTCATCCTCACCTGGAAAGCACAAATGTCTGTTTTCTCAGCCGAAGGAACACAAAGTTCAATTTACAGAATGATCCTCTTCACCTCAGCAAACACCAGAGGCTTCATCGATTCATGGTCATCGCAGTAATTATCTCTGAGGCAAACAGTTTCTTGTTTTGGCAGTAGTATCACCCACCACCAAGCAACTGCTCATGTCTGATTGTGTTTAGATTTTGTTTGGTTGTCTGTTGGCAAAAATATAAAAATAAAAATCTGTGGAAGTGATCACTAAGCATACTTGTACAACTCCTTGATGTTTGGAGCCATCTTGATTCAAGGTGGTGTCACAGCTGGTCAGAACAGCTGGATCTAATCAGTTTTGTGACGTCAAGCAGGTGTGCTGGTGAAGATTCTCAAAAAAAAGACTTCTGGACAGAAGTCGAAACGTTTTCTGCAACAAATAAAGTCCAGTTGATCCTGTATTGAACGCCTTTTTTGATGTCAAGCAGGTGTGACAGCAGCTGAAATGAAACTCCCACGAGACGGAGGTTGTGCATTTTGGATCTGAGCATCTTAGGAATTAATTTTTCAGTCTTTCACTTTCTCTGGATGACATTAATCTGGTCTCCAGTTCTAAAGTTAAAAACCTTGATGTTATTTTTGATCAGGACATAATAATAATAATAATGAATTTAATTTATAATGCACTTTTCATTAACGAAAATCTCAAAGTGCAACAAATATCAGAGATCAAATAAAAACAAGTAATAAAATCAAGTAAATCGATAGTAACTAACAACTAAGATTAAAGGGAAAATCATGTGGAGGCAGAATAGGCTTGCTTAAAAATAAAAGTCTTTAAGCCGTTTTTGAAGTCAACCAGTGACTGTGGATGTCTTTTAACGTCCACATTAAAAAAAGTTACCAAAAACACTTTCCTCCATCTTCGTGATATCACTAAGATTAGAAACATCTTGTCCAAAATTGATGCAGAAAAACTGGTTCACGCATTTGTCACGTCCAGACTATTACAATGGTTTATTATCTGGCTGTCCATTCATTCATTCATTCAACCTTTATTTATACAGGCTAGCCTCGTTGAGTCACGGGGACTCATTTACAAGAGGGACCTGTCTCACTCACACCAAACAACCATCCACTCTCTCACTCACACCTAGGGTCAATTTAGAGTCACCAATCAGCCTAACAAGCATGTTTTTTGGTCTGTGGGAGGAAACCGGAGTACCCGGAGGAAACCCACGCATGCACGGTTTGTTACATGTAACATGTTTGTTACGTCCAAATACACTTCATGCTGCTGCCAGAGTTTTAATGAGAGTTTTTATGAGAGATCATGTCTCTCCAGTTTTAGTTTCTCTCCATTGACTTCCTGTCAAATCTAGAATAGAATTCAGAATCTTACTTCTAACCTACAAAGCTCTCAACAACCTAGCTCCATCTTATAGTACAGATCTTATTGTTCCATATTTTACTAAAAGAGCACTTCACTCTCAGACTGCAGGTTTACTTGTAAGTTTCCAAAACCAGAATGTGAGGAAGATCTTTCAGTTCTCAGGCTCCTCTCTTGTGGAACCAACTTCCAGTTTCTGTCCATGAGGCTGACACATTGTCCAGTTTAAGTTCTTTCCTTTTTAATAAATCCTATAGTTAGGGTTGGCTAGGGGTTTCCTGAGCTGTCCCTTAGTTATGCTATAAGCTTAGACTGCTGCAGGACAAACTGACCACACTTCCTCACTCTGTGCTGTCTTTACTTGCTTTGCCTGTTTGCATTTGTAATTATTTCTATTTAACATGTGAGTTTTTTTGTCTTTCCTCCTATAGAAAGTACATCTGGACCTGTCACTCTGTGTTCGTGTGTCTCTCCTTCCCGTCCTCTCAACCAGCCGGTTGAAGCAGATGGCTGCTTGTCCTGAACCTGGTTCTGCTGGAGGTAGACGAACTACCGGTACCTCTATGTGTCAAACTCAAGGCCCGGGGGCCAAACGTGACCCTCGTTTACATCTTATCTGGTCCCCAAGATGATATGTGAAACATAAAACACTTGTATCACTTTAATATTTTCAGTCATCTTTGATTTTGATGTCAAAAGCACACCAGAGAACATCAAATGAGACCAATCAAACTTTTGTTGAGGAACCTTGTTGAGGGTGGAGGTAGCTGAGAGTCATCGTCGTGACATACTGTGAACAGTTCGCATGAGACCTCTGTTTAAAACTTTGCACGTAAGGGAGCAGGCAACGTGCACTCCTCAGAGGAAAGCTGGTTTTATTCTCTTTTAGTGGCAGCTCTGTCTATTCAAGCACTGTTTTCCTATAAAACTCTGACTTGTTGAACATAAAGACTGTTAAAGAGAAGTGTACAGTCCCTCTGGCCTGCAGCTCTTCCTGGGTGCTGGCAGAACAGTGAAAATAGGAGTGTAACAGATGGCTTAGCTGTTTCCTTCACTCGGCACAGGCTGGTGGGTGCCATGCCATCCAAAAGGGGCTCAGTGGAGAGCGTGATGATCTTCAGCATGCTGAGAGCGTTTCCCTCTTGAACCTTTAAAAAAGAAGCAAAAAAACCATTCTGTCCATGTTTATAGCTATAGCACTGCAGGACTGTTAGAGATGGAGGGGGGGACATAGAATATGTTAGTGTCTGAGCAAACAATGAAGATTCCCCGAGTGCAGTTTTTCTGCTCTAATCACACATTAACAGACTCTCTCAAGGACACACCACCTTTCAAAATGTCTATTAATGACCAAAATAGAAGGTGCACAGTTTTTAAAAGTGTGTGCATGCAAGCAGGACTGTTTGTGCATGTGTTCCTGCAGAGAAGAGTAGCTGGACACAGACAGTCTGCAGCCTGGTTCACATCATGTCGGCTTTGGTCAAGATACTGATGCTAAAGTGTGTGTGCATGTGTCATGCTGGGGCCACCTGCACAACCCAAGGGGAGCTGGGAGACGCGTGGTTAGATTGTGTTGAGCAGAAACAAAGACGTGTTCCTGTGGTGACGCAGCAGCTGAAGTCAGGGTGAGACTGCTCGTTCTTACTCCAAAGACAAGATTGTTTTTGTCCAAGTGTGTTTGACTGTAGCGTTAGCAAATATATCTCATGAACTATGTGATGCAACTCCCACAAAGTAATTATTGGGTTAGTTTGGAGTCAATCCCATTCAAGATGGCTGCCACAGCTAAGTGAACATAGCAAACACAGAAATTGCTAAAACTCAACACAAATTAAAAGGCTTTTCAATGATTTAAAACCTACCTGGCTTGAGTCACTGCACGGCTCATTTTCCAGACAACAACAAAAAAAAGTCCGGAAGCACATGATCGGTAGGTACAGCTCACGTTGGACGTGTCCAGGGCGCAGAAATGTGCGCCCAGCATCTTCCCATTCTTTTGTAATGTTGTGGAATAACTGTGCATGCGCCATTTATAACGAGAGTCTATGGATAATATTCATGCGCCCCCAAAACAGGAAATACATCACCAATCAGAAAACGTTTTTTGAAACAAACAATATAACTCATCATTACTCATAAAATATTTATCCTACACAACTAAAAACATATACAGTGTATGCATATATTTCAAAATATTTTTATTTTATTATTTCATTTTAATTTTTTTAAGTCTTCAATGTAAAATGGTGAAGCTCCAGAAGTTCCAGTGGGGCGGCGCCCTAGCGCCCCCTATTGGCCGGCCGCCCCTGATTAAGTCCCCAAATGTGGTGCTCAGTCTGAGCGCCACAAACTCTGCAACATTTATGATTCAAACTTTGGTATTGACGTGTCAGTTCTGTCTGTTAGTAAAATATCTCGTGAATTGTTGGACAAATTGTTGTAAAACTCCCAGAAAGTAATCACTGGCTGTACGTCTAATAAAACTAATTAAAGTTCACCCCAGTTCAAGATTATGGAAGCGGTTATGTCTCATATTTAAAACTAAAATGGATTAGCAGAAATGCTTTTTCATTTCAAAGTCAAGCAGCATTTTTTGACTCATAAATAAAATTTAAAACGAATAATCCAAACTGCATTTTCATTTTCTTCTTCGAGACTGCTCAATTTGTAAATTAATCAAAATGATAAATAAAATAACGTTTAACATTTAATTTTCAAAACATGTCCCAGTAAAAAGTGACCAAAATTCATTTTGAAATGTCAATTTTTCAAATTAAAATGAAATAGCAGAAATGCTTTTTCATTTCAAAGGCAAGCTGCCTTTTTTGTCTCATAAATAAAATTTAAATTAAATCATTTTCATTTTATAAATCAACACTGCTCATTGTGTAAATTAATTAAAAAGATAAATAAAATAACGTTTAACATTTAATTTTCAAAACATGACCCAGTAAAAAGTGACCAAAATTCATTTTGAAATGTCAATTTTTCAAATTAAAATGAAATAGCAGAAATGCTTTTTCATTTCAAAGGCAAGCTGCCTTTTTTGTCTCATAAATAAAATTTAAATTAAATCATTTTCATTTTATAAATCAACACTGCTCATTGTGTAAATTAATTAAAAAGATAAATAAAATAACGTTTAACTTTTAATTTTCAAAACATGACCCAGTAAAAAGTGACCAAAATTCATTTTGAAATGTCAATTTTTCAAATTAAAATGAAATAGCAGAAATGATTTTTCATTTCAAAGGCAAGCTGCCTTTTTTGTCTCATAAATAAAATTTAAATTAAATCATTTTCATTTTATAAATCAACACTGCTCATTCTCTTTCTAACCTGCTGGAAACTGCTTTTCGTTTTCAGCCTCACCCCCTCCTGCGTTATGTGTAACTTAATTCAAATGCAAACGCAAACGCACACACCGCCCACTGGATCACTGATTGGCTATTGTCATACAACAGAGGGCGTGGCATAAATGATCCTGTTTTAGCAGCATGCGGAGTTTAGACAGGACAGTTTCCTGATGCCGTTGGAACAAAACCTTGTCACGGTGATTTTGGAAACTGCTTGGATTCAGTCAGTGGAGTAACTTCCCAGCCAATGCACAATTTAAAATGGTGTTAAGGTGTTTGATGAGGAGTTAAGCTCAGATGGACACCTGTCACTGCAGGTTGCCTGTCACCAGATGCGCGCGTGCGGCGCGTCAGCTGACTCGCTGGTTGAAATGGACTTGAGGTCTGTCCAGCGTGTACCTGCCTCTCTGGACATGAGCACCAGTGAGCAGCGACACAAAAAGAAAGAAGCAGTAAAGATATAGATGGGTGGGTTTGGTTTGCAAGAGCCACGCGCGTCTCCACACATGCTGCAGCTGCGGGGGAGGGGTGGGGGAGCAGCTGAAGTGAGCAGCGCGTTCAACTAAGATAACCTCGTTCTATATTTTTCCAAATAATTTTGCTCTAAAAATATTTTTGTTCACAGTCTGCTTTTAGAACTGATTTTTAGGCTATTCATTTTGTACGTTAATATCTATTTGGTGAAACAAGAAATCTTGTCTTATCAAAAGAGGAAGAAGAAGGGTTACACGTTTTGATCACAGATGAAATTTAATGAGACATTTGAGTTAACATGTATAAATGAATGAAACAAAATAACTTCTATAAACCTTGCTGGTATGAAAACCTGAACATGGTTTGGTTTGACACAATAAAACATTTTCAACATTTTATAAAAACCTGTCAGGAGCTGGTTTTGGATTCAGTAGAAGCAGGAGTGAAAAACAAGAACACTTTTTATTATTAACTTCTGGATGGAGGAGTCAGGAGGTGGAGGAAACTGGCAAGTGTGACCAAAAACGTGCATGTCATGCAGGGCCAGAGCAGATGGGGGGCCAGTGGGGGCTGCTGATCATGACAAAACCTGTCAGGAGCAGGTTTTGGATTCAGTTTAAACCAGATACAGGAGTGAAAAACAAGAACACTTTTTATTATTAGCTGCTGCATGGAGCTGCCATCGCCCCACCCCTGCCTCTCCCCATAATAAAAAAACATGTCGCCTCCCTCCAAAAAGCTCCCGCTACTGCTACTAGCACTGCGGCATACATGTCAAGTCTCCCGTTTTGGCTGGAAAACTACCGGATTTTTCCCCTCTTTCCCGTTGTCATCCCGAATTATTATTTTCCCAGAAATTTCCCGTATTATAATATTATTATTTTTTTAAATTCCAGTGCCTCTGAATTATGTCACTAGCCTCGCGAGAACTGCCACCTGCAGTATCCTCGGTGGCAGTTCTCGCGATGTTAGTGCTGGCAGC